>PVKA01002502.1:0-29124 GCA_004027165.1 Ctenomys sociabilis | reverse complement strand
AATGCCACATCTTTTTTACCCATTCTTTAGTTGATGGGCATTTGGGTTGTTTTCAACAAATTGCACTGCTATAACCCATATCTTTATAATATATTTTCAGTTCTTCACAGAATCATAATTTTGAAAAATCATAAAACAAAACTGTATAAGAGCTAAGATGAGAAACTACAGCTCCCTACCACCAGGCACCATCAGGAAAAAGCGAATCAAACCATAGCATAGTAAGAAAGCCACAGAAGAGACGAGAGACAGTGCATCCAAGGAGATGAGAAGGACAATGCCACATTACCTGCACTGCCCTGCCAGAGACTGCACGGTGTTGCAAGGAGAGCGCACGGAGAAGCAGCACGAAGGAAGCACCTTTGCTATGGGCCCAGCACCGGGCCCGTCGGGCCAGGTGGATGCCAGTGACCCAGGCTCTAGACCAGCCCCAGTACCAAGTCAGCCGTGGGGGCCCCAGTCACCAGGGTCACTCCTGACCCAGGTTCCAGTGCTGCCCCAGTGCCAACTGGTGCCTGGGGGCCCCCAGTACTATCCAGCTCCCACAAACCCATCTACAATACCAAAAACTGCAAGATGATCTATAAGAGAAACTGAGGGATATACAAATAAATGGAAAGTTATTCTATGTTTATGGATAGAAAGAACTGATGTTATTAAAGTGCCCATACTATATAAAGTGCTGTACATGTTCAGTGCAATCAGTATTAAAATTTCAATTACATTTTATATGGAAATAACTTAAAATCCTGAAATTTGCATGAAACTGCAAATGAGAAGATAATGAAAATAATCTTAAGCAAAAAAGAATGAAGCTGGAGGCATCATGCTACTTTATTTCAAAATATATCACAAAGCTACAGTAATCAAAACAGTATAGTATAGCCATGGAAACATATAGGTCCATGGAACAGAACAGAGAGCTGGGAATTGTATGCATTTATAGTCAATGGACCTTCATGCCCTGTTTCATACCACATGCAAAAATCAACTCAAATTGAATTAAAAACTTAAGACCTGAAACTCTAAAAGAACTAGGAAAGTTTCCTGATCTGAGTAATAACTTTTATATGACCACAAAAGCTTGGGCAACAACAGCAGTAATAGATAAGGAGTACTGCATCAAAGTAAAAAGCATCTGCACACAGAGGACGCTATCGGCGGAGGGGGCCTGTGAGCGGGGCGGGAAGACTGAGGCATGGCTGCCCCTGACTAGCTGAGCTGCTGTGTCCTTGCACATGTGCAGCAGGATGGAGAGGGGGCAGAGGCTGTGGGTCTGAGGACAGAGGGCTGGCTCTTCACGCTGAGGTGCTCCAGTGCAAAACTTGTAGGACTGTGTAAGCTCGAATTTGAATTCAACTTTTAGCTGTTAAGAAGACACATTTAGTCAAAATAAAGTTTGACATATTTTCCTATCTTGTTAGCTTAGTTTATAACTTCATTTTATTTTATTTTTGGCAGAACTGGGGATTGAACTCAGGCCTTTGTGCTTGCCAGGAAAGCACTAATTCTATTGAGCCATCTCCCAGCCCCTAAAACATTTATTTATTTATTTATTTATTCATTTATTTATTTTATTTTTTTATTTTTGCAGCACCAGGATTGAATTCAGCACCCTGTGCTTGCCAGGCAGGTACTGAGCCAACTTCCCAGCCCTTGGTTTAATTTGAATACTGAGACAGACGAGCCTGTTTGGACTTCTGTCCCAGACTTGTGAGGCCTAAGACTAGGAGGGCTTCTGAGTGCCAACAGCCAACTTTTTTGCCATATTGACCTTCCCTGTGAGTGTGTGTACCTACTTATCTATCAGTGTGTCTCAGTTACTTTTTCTCTCATTGCTGGAACAAAATATCCAACACCCAAAATTAAGGAAGGAAAGGTATACTTAGTTCAGTTTGTGGAGGTTTCAGTCCACAATTGGCTGGCACTAAGGAAGAGTGGCACCTGGCAGAAGGCAGCTGTTCATGGTGAAGGAAAACAGCAAAACAGCAAGAGCAAACAGGGCCGAGCAACAGCAGCAGTGTCAGAGGCAAAGAGCAAGCCCCTCTCTCTTTCTTGTACTGCATCTGGGCTATCTATCTCAGGCTGGGGGTCACACTCACCCCCATAATCCAACAGCACTCACACCCATAATTCCAGCACTGCATCATGAATTAATTACAAACTCTAGAAGTCTGTTGCCCTGTCACTGTATGAGGCTTTGTGGGGATATCTAGACACAAACTGTCACACAGTATGTCTCCTTTTAATGCTGAAGTACTAAGAATATGTTGCAGACATCATGAGACTTTCTATTTAATATTTCACCAAGTATCCTAAAATCAAGGCCATTCTTTTTCATAATCCCATTATCATACCAAAGAAAGTTCATATGGACATAATAAAATTATCTAAGATAGATAACTTTCGATTGTTTTCCATTATCTTAAAAATGCTCACTGTTGCGGGTTTAGAGTTTTGTTTCAACACTGAGTATAATCAAGGATCACCTATTATATTTATTTTCCATGTATATAGTAAAAAATTAAGAAAGTTTTTCTCTTACACAAAGGTCAGATATGACAATTTGGTATAGGCTGTGAGAAGGTTAAAACTCTTCTATTTGGTCTTTTTGATTCAGGGTCTGAATGCAGTTCAGGCTGGCCTGGAGCACTTTGCGGCCCAGTCTGGTGTTGACCACACAGGGATCCTTCTGCTTCAGCCTCTTGAGTGCTGAGACGGTAGGCAGTGCTACCACGTCTGGGTTGTGATGGCATGTGCAATGTCTTCAAGGTTTTAAGAGGACAACGAAAGAATAAATACTAACAGCTTTCAAGCTTTGTTGCATAGTGCTTTCCCAGTCTATCATTCCTAAATGGTGTGCATGTATTTTTCCTTCTGTATGTGTCTGCTATGATTATTTTTGTTTAAAAAATTTAGAGGAAAAAAGCAAGTTTCAGGTAAAACAAAATTTCAAGTAAACACCACTTGAAGCAGGCAGGTAAGGGCTGGGGAGATAACTCAGTGCCATAGCACTTGCCTGGCAAGCGTAAGGTCTTGAGTTTGATCCTCAGCAACACACACACACACACACACACACACACACACACACATACCCCTTAAAGCAAGTTATAGTCACAGGTTTTAGTTTTAAAACTTTTAAGATTTGACATTTACAAATCCTTGCAGTGAGCACAAATTGTAATGTTGTAAGGACACAGCTCCAGGTCATGCACGATTTCATTCAAGAATAAAAAGAATGTTCTTGATGGGAAGGACATCAGAAAGATGAATATTGGGTAGTACAGATTAATACTCCTGGATATTCATTTGGGTATTCTATGGTATATTTTTATTTTATGCAAATTTCATTGGAACCTTGAAACTTGAATATTAAGAACATAAGAAAAAATGCCTTTTCAAATGAAATCATGGAGTTTTTGGGAGGGCATTTTGTTTTCTTAAAGACTATTAAAAATAAAATGATTTGACTTATTTTAAAACTGTGAGTGATGAAGACCATGACAATACTATTGTCTAAAATTATATTTGCAAGAAACCAATGAGAGGCGCCTTCACGCAGCTGCCTCGGCCTATTCAGCATTCTCCAAGAGACGGCGCTGGGCTGGGCGCTGCTCAGGCCTGGAGCCCGCATCGGCCATGTGTAAGCTCGGGGTTCAGCCCCCCTGGACCGAGGGAGAGAGAGGGTGGGTGGATCATTTAGCAACCTATAAGAAAATGACTACCAAACTGAGAAGAATGGCTGGGGACGTAGCTCAGGAGCAGAGCACTCGCCTATTGTGTGCAAGGGCCTGGGCTCGCTTCTCAGTGCAGGAGAAAATGCTGCAGCAGTGCGGGACTGCTGCTTACAGGAGTATTACAGAGATTGAATCTAAGACTAAGACACTTGGCCTAGGCTGTTTTGTTTTGTTTTTCTGGCTGGGGATCAAAACTAAAGCCTTTCTATTGCAGAACCACGCCCCCACCTCTCCTTACTGTATTTCTCTAGTATTTTATGTTTACTACATTTTATAAGGTAAGTGCTGATGATTGTTGGAGAAACGAAAAACTAGCTCTTTACCTTGGATAATTTGAAAAGCACTGTCCTGAAAAATAGTGTTTGGTAGAAGGAAGAGAGAGAAAGGCGGAGAGAGATAGAGGGAGAGAGGAAGGGAGTAAGAGGAAAGGAGATGGAAAGAGAGAGAAAGTGGGAGGGAGAGAGAAGCAACGGGAGGGCAAAGCAGAAAGACGGAGAAACTTTTAACACAGTAAAGGAAAAGAGAGATGAAGCAGAAATATCCTAAGATAAAAAAAAAAAAATACCTTTTTTTGTGGTACCAAGGATCAAACTAAGGACCTTGCACTTGCCAGGCAGGTGCTTATGCTGCGGAGCTATATCCTTGACCCTAAAATACATCTTCATTTAAGAAGTTGTATTTTTTTATTTTTTGGAGATAGAGTCTCACAATGCAGTTCAGGCTGGCTTTGAGTTCACTGTATAACCCAGGCTAGTCTCAAACTTGCAACAATCCTCCCGCCTCAGCCTCCCAAATATTATGATTACAGGCATGCTCCACCACGTGTGGCTCACTATAGAACATTTCTGCCATTACAGAAAGCTAGGTTGGACAGCGCGGTTCTAATGGCATCTCCCCATGGCACCTATCATAATTCTTCCTTTAGAGAAGATATCAGGCAAACAGATATTTGGCAAATAATTTTGGACACAGAGTTGTTAGTAATATTACTAAGAGCAATAGAAATAACATGCAGCAGATTTCATAGTAAAGAAACACTGAAGAGAAAAATAAGATAATTTTGATACAGAATGTAATTTTGAGATTAGACTTTTCATTGAGCTTGCATTTCAAACATTTTATTCTCTTTTTCTCTCACTGAAAATGAGAATAAGCTTGTTGGGATCTAGGAGACTCTACTTGTTATATGCCCCAAGACAACACTTTGATTCTCTTTGTGTGCCCTGCTGGATGTTTGCAAAGCTCTGAATATCAGAGTTAGACACTTTGGAACAAGATTACATGTAGATTACTGCTGTTGTGCCAGTATTTAAGCCGGTGAAGAATAGCGCAGTTTTTATATTCAGAACTCATCACCTAAATCTAAGGGAAAGGAGTGTGGAGCTATGGAAGTCCTGAGGATCTGGCTAACCTATCTCAACCTCTGTGGACAGCTTGGCAGAGCAGGCAAGCATCTAAAGCTTATTTTCCTCATGTAAACAAAAGTCAAATCTCATAATAAAGAAAATAATATCTTGTCTTCAACATATATTCCTGGGAGTCCAGTATCGACCAATGCAACACTTTAAAGTGCTGAGGACCTTGTTAAGTACCTAAAATGGCAAGTTCTCCTGTGTCTGCATTGCTAGACCCCTGTATTCTCGGTGTATTACTGAAAGCTTAAGAGGGTAGTGAGGCAGGAGACTGTGGCATGACAGGCTGGATGGGAAACCACATGTGGCCTGTTCATTGCAAAGCCAAACAGTCCCCAAAGCCCCTGCACGTGGTCTTCTCCCCAAGCACCAACAGTTTTCGATAGGACACTTAGACCTGCCGTCAGCCTGGGAGGGGAGAGACACACACAGTCACCACGGAGCTCAGGCTGGGTCCCATCCCTTTCACTGTAGTTCACTCTCACAATGCAAAGTGTGATCTTTCCTGCTTTCCCTTGGCCTAAAGTCATGTGAAGGAGCACACTTTTTCTACTTGTCATAGATATGTAACCTCTCCGGCTTTTGTACTTTTCTTTTTGAATTTTTTGTTCAAGTCAAGAAGAACCTAGAAACTATCTCTTGAAAGAGACTCCAGAACCTCCCTAGCTACCAGTAGTGGGTGGAGCTCACTGTGTAACCAAAGAAGCAGTAACACAGTAGAAAGATTAACGGCAAGTGCCAGTTCAGTGCTTTGTCTCTGTAGAGCTGAACGAACCATACATTCTGAGGCTAGGAGCTCAATGCATGAAATTTGAGGTGGCACAACTCAGCCGTAACAGTAATTCTAGCTCTCTTTCTTGCAGTAAAGTGGGAATGACAGGAAGTGTAACCACCTCACAGGGTTCTTTGGAGAATTAAGATAAGTAAAGTTCTTATTACAGAGCTCAGCACAGACACATCATGAGGGTTGGGACCCCGTGACTGCATAAGAAGAGGAAGTGACACAGCCAGTGTGCTTGCTCTGCCTCACCCAGTGGCGCCCTTCCCGATGTCATATGAGCTAATGTTGATAAATTACCCTCTCTGTGGTACAGTGTTCCACTTATTTATTTTGTTTTTCTGAGACAGGGTCTCATTATGTAGTGCTGACTGGTTTTGAACTCACTGTGTAGCCCAGCCTGGCCAAAAGCTGGGATCACCAGCATGCGCCACCATGCCCAGCACGTACACATATAATTCAAAGTAAGGGATGAAGGGCCAGCAAGATAGCTCAAAATGGTCAGGCAAAGGCCATGACTCATCCACATGGCTGACACTGACAAAGGAACTGCAAACCACGATACAGGGTTTCAGGGTAAGTCCTGAGGGGATTTGACTGACTTTGTCAGATATAAAAGTTACATTTCTTGTTAAAGAGATCTTGCTTTATCTGGGTCTTAACCACCCAGCAGAAAAGTATAAAAATGAGGTATAAAATAAAGCCTTTTTTTTTTTGTCTTTTTGAGACAGGGTCTCACTGCAATTCAGGCTGGCCTTAAGCTCACTTTGTAGCTCAGGCTGGTCTTTATGCTTAGCTGTAAAAGGCTCAAGTCAACAACTTCTGACACTGCCAGTCTTGAGGACAACCCACTACTATTATGGACTACTGGACTATATTGGATTACTCTGCTGAATTCATGCACCTACAATATATGAATGACAATGGAATACATATCTCTGACAAAAGTAAACAAAAGAGGGAATATAAATGGACCATTTTGTAGTCGAAAATAAATATATATCTGTATATACAAAATAGCATAAATACATAGCTACTTTCTCTTAGTTCAATGAGAAGAAGGTTTTGAACTAATAGTGTTTAGACAAGATATCATGTCTGCATCTTATACTAGAAATAACTACTACAAAGACAACAATATGCAATGTATTAATTATTGTAACTATAACCTATTTTGAAACTATCTCATTGCTGCTTCTTTTCAATAAATTTATTAAAATATAAAAAAATAAAAATTTGAAAACAGACAAAAAAGAAAAAAAGAAATTGCAAAAAAAAGAAAGAAAGAAAGCTCAGCTGACTAAGCACCTGTAGGGACCAGGGTTCGATCCCCAGCATCACATGCCACCTCTGCCCTGCCACTAGGCCTGTTGAGCCAGCCACGAGACAGGATATTGTGGCACACAAAAACAGGAGGATCACTATGAATATGAGATGCATAGTAAGACCCTATACCAAATACATAAAAAATAAAATAAAATAATAGAGTAAGGGATGCTGAGCAGAGAAAGCTTTACTGAAGTCACTTTTGAGCAAACACGGAGATACATCAAGCAAATATCACTCAAAACAAATAAACAAAAGGGGAGAGATTACTATGTTTAGCTTTTATGAAGCTGAGAAGCCTGGGGAAGGGCTGCTGTTCTTGTTAGTTTTGTTTTGAGACTGTATTTTTCTTAGAACAGATTTAAGTTCACAGCAGAATTGAGAAGAAGGTTCAGAAATCTCCTTTACATCCTCTCAGGTATTTATACTCTCCTGCATGTCTTTGTCTCTCTCCTAAAGTATGTATTCATCAGAACTGATGAACCTACATGAACACAGCCTTATAGTCCAAAATTCATAGCTTATATTAAATTTAACTTATGGTGCAGTACATCCTATGAGTTTAGATAAATATGTAATTTAGAAGTGCTATAAATTTCCCCCATCCTCCAAAGGTTCATTGGATTGAACAGACATGAAAATTTATTAATGCATACAGGGGTATCATAGAAGGCTGCTAACCCAAAAATCCAATGAGATTCACAAACAGTATTTGTATTAGTCAGCTTGTCCATTGCTGACACCTACAATCTGAAGAAGGAGAAGGGGTTTTTTTTGGCATGCAATTTCACAGGCTTCAGTGCCTGGTCAGCTGGCTTTAATCTAGAAACATCATGTTGAACAATCATGGTGGAGGAAAATACTGAAGTCATGGCACTGCAGACTCAAGGAACAGGAAAGACCCTGAGGAGTGAAGAAGCAGCCGTATTCCCCAAGGTCATCACAGGGTCTTATGGACTAAACAATCAATGAACTCATCAATGGCCTAATCCACTGAAGAGTTCAGAGCTGAGAGGGCTGCTAGGAGGTAGGGTCTGATCAGAAAGGTTGCTCACTGGAGGCATGGCTTGAAAGGGTGTCTCCCTGCCTTCACTGATTGCTTCCTGGATGATGTAGGACTAGAAGCTGTTCTCTAGCCAGACCCTTCCACTGCCCCTCATGACCCATGTCCTCCAACCCAGCCCAGCTCTTCTGGCCCATTTTTGCTGTCAACTCTCAGCTGAAGGTGAGTGTCCTCGAAGTTCATGCTCCTCCCAGCAGGCACTCAGTTCAGACAAGTGACTCAGACAATCATGATTAACCAGCACATGTATATACCTTCCTTCACAGAGGAGGGGAAATGAGACACTGTAGACAATTGTTAGGGGTAATGATTTTTAGAACAGATGAGTGACTGTAAAGAACAGATAATGGCCTAGAGTGAAATTCGCCACAAAGTTTGTGTCATCATATAGCAAAGCTTCATAGAGAAGTCCTCTGTGGTGCCCTCTGAGGAGCAGATAAGAGGCCTGTCTGTCTGGGCCTGGAGACAAGATTAGTCTTCTCTTTTCACAGATGACTAATCTTGCTCAGTTATTTGATGAGATTACCAGGGAAGAGATTTAAGACAATTGAACTTCTTTCTAGGAACAATGTTCCTCAGTCAGATACACAGTACAGAGATCCTCTCCTTCCACATTGAACGAAATGTGGAAAAGTTGGAAAGATCTTGAGTCTGAGACTATTTCTGTAGTTCAGCATGTCAAAGCTCCACACTTAGAGATATCACTTTCTGAGCTCCAACAGTAATGGCATGTTTCCATCATTATTGTACTATACAGACAGCGTTTTGTGTTGCCTGTTTGCTCCCCTAAAAGTCCTGTATCCTCTGCCCACATGTTCCCATTGACCTAGCAGCAGTCCAGGAGCTGTACTGCAAGACCATTCTAATAACCTGGCTGAGTAACGGAGAAGCTTGACCATGGTAGTTGCACCAGAGTTGATGAGTGTCATCAGATTCTGAGTGTATTTTCCAGATAGATTCTCTGGGATTTGCTGAAGGTGTGGCTGTGAGATACAAAGAGAAGAATAAAGACTAAATGGAAGAGGGAGCTTGGAGTTGAAATTGTGGAAGACTTGGAGAGAATTAGGCTCATGTGAGTCAGGAATCCAGTTGTGACATTTTATGTTTGACAGGACTGTAAGACATCTGTGACAGGCACTGTAACATCCCAATGGGGCCATTCCAGTTCCTAACCCTCGAAACCTGTTTCAGCTCATGGTAGAGAGGAATTAGCTTACCTAGAGGTTAGCTTAAGCTTAATTCATCGTTGCTTTCTTAAACGACTAAGTTTATGGGTGGGTGTCATACCAAAATGCCTGGTATTAGGTCAAATTAGTTACATGTACCAGTGTCTGCATGAATTCAAAATCATGACTCATTAATGTGCAATGCAATGTCATTAGAGGTCTTGTGATTAGATTGTAAGAGATCTTTCACTCTCAAAATTCTGCTCTGGCACAATGTGGTTTATGTTAAATTTCCACTTTCCTTTTTCACTAGAGAAAAATAGAAATATTATCAGCTTCAATAACTCATTTATGAAATGAAACTTGATACATCTTTCTGTGAATAAGTGATAAAAGGAGTAAATAACATTCTCACTGTTCTCTGACTTCTTGTCCAGACAATGTTCAGTAATTACTTTCTCTTGCCCTACTAGTGTGCTGTAATTATTTTTACAGTGTATCTTTTTTTTTTTTTGTAAAAACTCAAGAAAATTGTTTACAGATGTAAAATTTTATTTGAATGTGTTGTCCTCCAAAGCCTTAATTGGCTTTAGTTCCAATCCAGCAGTTGTGCAAACCCACTTTTAGGGCATCACCACTGTGGTGCAAGAACAATCAGGATGGCTATAAATTCATCAGCCTTTGGCTAAAATTGTTAAAATTCTAAAGATAGAACCTAGGAAAACTTCTGAAGATTCCAATCCTTTTTTTCAAAGAACACAGACCTAGGATACCAGGATCGTAGAGGGTTAGGAGCCAAAACACATTCCCAGCAGTTTATGCTTTAGTGGGTCTCTAGGCACAGAACTTCTTTCCTCATATTTATCTTTCTCCTCCTTCTTACCCAGCAGGGAAGGGCATGCTTGTATGCCCCAGGATCAAGGTACCACAGGACCCCTTTCTCTTGGCTCATGTAGCCTCATAATCCACTGGTAAGTACTATAATTTAGATCTAATGTTCACCAAACTCTCATGAGCCTGGAGGCAGGGTTTCTAGGAGGGACTGGGTCATGGAGATTAGGTACTCCTCAGTGGATTTATCTGCTGACGAATTATGATCCAATGTATCCAGATCCTTTGGGAAAATTCCCAGTAGGGGGATAGCCGGCTTGAATGGGATTTCTAGTCCTACTCTTTTGAGTAGTCTCCACACTGACCTCCACAATGGTTGTACCAGTCTACATTCCCACCAGCAGTGGAGAAGTGTTCCCTTTTCCCCACAACCTCTCCAACATTTGTTGTTGGTTGATTTCCTTATGATAGCCATTTTTTTTCTCAGTGTTGTTTTTATTTGCATTTCACAAATGATGAATTAAGCAGCTGGAGGCACAGCTGGGAGGTGGATCTGGGATGAGAGGCAGGACCCTGGGGCGTGACCCCCCTCCCTCCCAGCCTGATCTCTTCTCTCACTACTTCCCGGCCGCCCTCGCGTGAGCCGCGCTCCTCCAGCAAATCCTTTCATCGCACTCTCCCTACATTGGAGTCTGCCTGCTATGGACTGAGACTCCTAAAATGGTGATACAGAACAAGCTTATTTTCCCTTAAGTTGTGAGGTGGCTATTTTGTGTCAGCAACAAGAAAGTGTTGACAGTCAGGAGCCAGAAAGTCCCATGACTGTAGCCAATACTTCCATTGTATAACTTAATAACATCTAGTTTGGCTAGAATTTGTATTATTGACCAATGTGGGGCACCTTTGATGTAAGAGAGGTTTAACCTGCTACTTAAGACTACTTTTGACGACTGCTCAAAATGCGTTCATGGTTTCCTGTACTGTGGAGGCAGCAATTTGTAAATTTAATGCACTGGCTTAAAGACACAAGGACATGTCAATAACGTGTCTGTCCACAGAGAATTTTCAGTCATATTGTTCTACATCATCTTACTGTCACATTTCTCTGGCACATCAAGAAACTTTAAGAAGAGAGCAGTTTGTTCATGATGCTATATGGAGAAACAAATGCTATGGAAGGGGTCTGGATGAGATTAGGGTAGCTATTCTGAAGTTAACATTTATGATAAAATCTAGGGCCAGCCAAATAGCTCAGCAGATTAAAACACCTGCAAGCATGCACAGGGGCCTGTTGTGCCAGCCCCAGCCCTGGGGCTCAGTGAGACGGCAATTGAGACAGGACGTGGAGGAGCTAGCCTGTAATCCCAGCTCCTGCGAAGGCAGATTACTATGAGTCTGATCTAGTAGTGAGACCCTGAACACCCTGTAGACCCATTCTAAAATACAATAAATAAACAAATAAGATACAATCTAGGCTTCTTCGATTATCTCTAGATGTTAAGCACTTTGTCTTGTTAAATATTTCCCTGTGTACATAATACGGTGTCAGCCTACACGTCCGTATCAATTAATTTTACTGAATACCTCTATGCCAGGAACTACTCCAAGACTGTGACGATTTACTGCCCAAAGTGGGGAGTGCTTAAGTACACACATTCCTCATTTCAACTTTTCAAAGTTTTTGGGCATAAAAGTAGCACTTAAAATTCTTGAGAAATAATTTTGTCATGACTTAAAGAGCAAATATGGTAAGTGAAGTGTCGAAAGAGAAGCAAGATGCCGCGAGGAGGTTAGGGCCAGGGCGGCCCAGCAAGGAGGCGCGGTGCAGGACAGGCGGCGGCTGGAGAGAGCTGAAGCAGGAATCTTTGAGGAGCAGTTCTGAAAGAGCAGAGGTAGAAGTCTCAGGAGCCTTGCACAAAGCTGAGTTTTAAAACCAGAGGATTAAGCAAGTGCTGACTTTAACTTGTCTTTTCTTTTATTGTTACAAAACACGTGCAGAACCCCCAAGAATGGTGAAATACAGGAAAGGGGAGAATTTCTAAGAAAAGGGGTAGTTACCTAGTTATAGCTGCATAATGAGCTATCCCCAAATGTAGCAAATTTTTTAAAGTAAAGTTGTCTGACCTCACACAGCTTCTGCAGGCCAGGAGGATGGGCACAGCCCAGCGGTGGCGTTGTCTACTGAAGCACCCACCAGCGCCAGCCAGGGGCCTCCGTGTGCGCCCGGCATCCTCTTGGGTTTCCCAAGTAATAATCACAGGAACTCGGATTAGAAGAAACTGTGGAAATGGTGTCCTAATCCGGCTATTCATCCGGGTAGAGCAAAGGGAATAAAGCCTAGACTGTGTACTTGATTTGCCCCAACCCTTTCCTGCTCAGCAAGAGCTAGGGAAGGTGAAATAGCTCAGCGGATTAAAGCACCTGCAAGCAGGCGCAGAGGCTGGGGATTCCATCCCCGGGCCTGCGATGCCAGCCCCACCCCCGTGGTGCAGTGAGATGGCAATTGAGACTGGTGTGGTGACGTGGGCCTGCAATCCCAGCTCTTGGGAGGCTGCAGACAGGCAGATCAGTACGAGTCCCATCTAGTAGTGAGACCCTGAACATCCTCCCTAGAATACAAAAAAAAGCTGATTTAGAGACTCATTTTATAACTTTTAATAAAACATTTGAAATCATGAACTTTTGATGATGGCTATTTTAATGATTGAAAAACATACAGTTTGAGTTAATTATTTTTACATGTTAGTAGTGATTTGTTATTTTTTAATTACCCAAATATATATTATATAGTATTCTTTACTAGACAAATATTATTCATAAGAGAAAAGAGGTCTTGCTATGGAATTCACACTGGCCTTGAACTCACTGCAGAGCACAGGCTGGCCTCAAATTCACAGTGATCCTCCTGCCTCAGCCTCCCAAGTGCTGGGAATTCAAGTGTGTAGCACCACTATGGACAAAAATCTCTTTCTTAAAAAAGCCTCTGAAGGAGAGAAGATACATTTCCTAAGCATTGAAATAGATGCTGTATAGAAATTAGGGAGATATTTTTGTCCTTATTCACGTAAGATGTTAAGTGGCATGATTTAATTTTTCAAGTGATGGGCCTAAGGCAGTGATGTGCAGCTAATGGAACAGCGCTAGGCTCATCCGTGGCAGCTGAACTTGCTGCTTTCAGCCAATTAGGTCCATGTTACTTGAATGAGTTTCCTTTTTTTTTTTTGGTCTTTTTGAGACAGTATTCCACTGTGTAATTCAGGCTGATCTTAAACTGACTTTGTAGCCCAGGCTTGCCCCAAACTCACAATGATCCTTCTGCCTCAGCCCCTTGAGTCATGGGGTTACAGTCAAGTGCCAGCACCCAGGCGCGGGTTTGCATTTTTAATGTTTCTGTCACATGCATTGCTATACTCATGCTTGGAGTGTATGGATGGAAGAGAGGAGTGGTGAACAGAGGGAGCTGCAGTGGAACAATCCATCTCTGTGCTTCAAGGGCTTGCAGAATGCTGACTGATAGCTGCCCCGATTACTGGCAGCTTACAGCAGCCTCACATCACATCACATTATGAACTTGGTTTTTAAAAATGAAGTAGTGCCAGGCTCAAGATCTGCAGAACACTCTGAAGGACAGTTCCTTCCCCAGGATGGGAAGTAGCTCACGTTCTCCTTCGAGCTGTCTGGTAATGATAGTTTCATTGGCTAAGTGTTGTATCCAGAAATCAAGCCATGAGCACTGAGAGGGAGTATGTATGAAAGAAATGCTCAGCAATGGCCCTTGAGAAAACCTGTGCCTAGAAATGCTTTCTTTGAATTACTTCAGACTTCATGCTACTAATGAAAGCCTGTAATCTGGATTTCTGATTACCCAATAAATACTGGCCCCCAGATACTTGTGATTTGGGTTTGTGTTGTATGTAGTGTGTGTTCTGCTGGTTCATCAGAACCATCACTAAGTCTCCCAGCCAGCAGCCCTTTGGAGGGGGAGACAGAGCCAGGGGTAGACATCTTCTTTAATTTTTTTCTTCACAACACCCAGCAGAGTGTCCCACAGGAAGACACCTAAGAAGTGTTCTTTAATAAAAATGAGAACAGCTGCTAACAGAGTTCCCAGGTCCTGCATAGACTGGGCTCACCTTCTTCGTCCTGGATCATCCTGAATTTAGGTATCCCCAGGTGCATAAAGAAGACACAGACACAATCATTTGTGTGCACTGTGCTGAGACAGAAATGCACTTTGGAAGCAGGCAGTGATTCTCCACACACTCAACAGATTTGGGGAATGTATACCCACAACATGAGCAAAGCTGACACACAGTCCTGCTGTGATTGATTTTTTTTTTTTTTTTTTTTTTTTTTTTTTTTAGAGACAGGGTCTCATTATGCAGTTCAAGCTAGCTATGAGCTCACTTTGCAGCCCAGGTTGGTTTGCCTGCCTCAGCCTCCTGAGTGCTGGGATTGCAGGTGTGGGCCACCATACCCAGCCACTAAAACATGCATTCTAGTATGTAAAATATGGGCTATATCATGGGGTCCTAAGCACTTTGGACAAAAATAAAATAGGGAAGGGATGAAGAAAAGAATGAATGGGTGCAATTTTCATGGGAGGGTTAGAGAAGCCCTCACTAGAAAGGTGGTATTTGAGTGCTGGGGAGATAGCTCAGTGGTCTAGGCACATGGCTGGCAGATGCAAGGACCTGAGTTCAATCCCTGCTACACCGTTGAGTGCCAGCCCTAGAACCACTGAAGCCAGGTTTAGTGGCACACATCCGTAATCCCAGCCCTCAGGAGGCTGAGATAGGAGGATCACTGTGAGTCTGAGCTGTGCAGTGAGACCCTGTACCAAATAAATAAATGAAGAGCTTTAAAAAAATTTAAAAAGAAAGGTGATATTTGAGCAGACATGTGGGGAGTGGAAGAAGGGGTTTTATGAATAGAGGGGAAGGGAATTCAGTCAAGGGGGGAAACCAGGGAAGAGACATGGCTGAAGAGGAGATGTGTTTAAATCTGGTCATATTTTATAAATTAGCTAATCTTGTACAGTTGCTACCTTTCTTTGAAAAGTATAGGTGAGACTGTCCACATAACTTGTAGGATGATTGTGAAAGTAAAATGGAACAGTAAAAGAAAAGATGTTAACATGCTGCCAGGTATCTAGGTTAAAGCTTTCATTACAGTGGAAAGGATATCCCTCAGCAATGGCACGGTCTCTACTTCTTCCTGGAAAATAAAATATCACCTGCTGTGAAGGTTCTCAGGAGAATAATTGGAACAATATAAGAAAATACTTTGTCCAGATGTTCACTGTGTACAGTGTACTTGCAACTAATAGTAGTTTTCACTATTATCACATACTGCAATAAAGTATTTATTAGCATAGAAATAGATAAAATTGATAGAGAAATTCTAAGTCACCAGTCCACAGAACCAGATAGAAAAGAGCAAATAGTCTCAAAGCCTCAAGGGACCAGGAAATGAGTGATGGATCTGATAATCAGAGAGGTGATGAGAATTTACACGGGGCTTTAGTCAAGCCCAGGGCAGTGATAGTGAATAATATATTTGAAGCAGTCAGGGTGGGAAAGGTAGAGATAAAAACAAAAGTTGAGGCATCGATATAACAAAGTAACAGATACCCAAAGCTGAGCAGGTAGATTCACCATCAAGGACTGGGCTGTAGGTAGGCAGAACTTGCTGAAAGAAACAGACCAGAAGGGGAGAAGAGAAACTCTGGCTCTACATCAAGAAAATACATGGAAGCCTCTACCTGGGGCAAGCTCAGGGGGGAGCATTTGGATAAGAATAAAAGTATAGAGAAAGCAAAAATGACGTGCTTGTAGGAGAATGCTAAAGGCAGTTCCTTCAGGAACAGGAAAGAGTAGTAGAATTCTCAAGTCAGACAATAATTGCTGGCCAAGCTATCTCTGCAGAAAATGTCTTCATTGCAGGTCCAGTAGAGCCTACTGAATAAATCCCAGAGACTACTAATAAACCCTAGTCATTCAAAGAATCATCATGGTTCAGTTAGCAGACCAGTAAAGGCAAAGATAAATGGTTCTACATGCAGACACGTTGCATGTCCTTGGATAAATAAATCTCCATAAGCTTTGATTTCCTAGAAAGTAAAATGAGGGTGATAAGATTCTTGAAGTATAGGATATAAGAAGTCTTTTGGCATGACGGGTGAGATATAGCATTCAGCAGACTAAATGACTGCTTAGGCTGGGTTCGATCCCAGCCACCACAGACTGTGTGGGCCCTGCCCCCGGGCGTGCTGAGCCAGCCACCAAGACCAGGTGGGGTGGCACATGCTTGTAATCCCAGCACTGGGGAGGCTGAAATCAGGAAGATCACTCCAGCTGATCTTCACTGCTGCGCAGTGAGACTCTGCACCAAATACATCAATTAAAAACAAAAGTCGCCAGGCGTGGTGGCGCAGACCTGTAATCCCAGCACCTGGGAGGCTGAGGCAGGAGGATTGCTGTGAGTTCAAGACCAGCCTGAGCTACAAAGTGAGCTTAAGGCTAGCCTGAACTGCATAGTGATACCCTGTCTCAAAAAAACCAAAATAAATAAATAAATAAATAAATAATAAATAAATAAAATAAAAGTCTTTTGGCAGTGATAAAATTTTTCTAGAATTTTGTTTTCTACTTAATACATAAATGAACAAAGAAATTTCTGTCTTGGACTTGGTTTTGACTAAAAAGGAAGTGCCTGTGGACTGAAATGTGAGCTGCAGCATAGAAGGGTGGGAGAACAGAGAGAGGAACTGCTCTGAGGTGTGCAAGGTGTGAGCCTTGGATCAGAGTGCTCTATTCCATGTCTCCAACTCTTCTTCTCTAAAGCAGTTTCACAGAAACATTGACTTTTCTCTTTCAAACAGACTGCCCATTGCTTTTTACACCACTTTAAGCCATCTTCTTTCCTCTGTCTTTGTCGTGAACATTACTGTGCCAGCATGAATTCCTTTCCCCCTGCTAGTCCTGAAGATGCTGCCGTCAGAGACCAAAGCGTTGGAGCTCTCTTATCTCAAGCACTCTTCTCCTTCACCTTTTCCCTTCTTCCTGTCTCTTCTTTCTCCTTGTCTGTTCCTTTTCTAGACTTACCCCAAGCCCAACTCAAAACCTACAGACTGAAAAGAGGGCTGAGAGAATCTGAGGTTGGTAGTGGAGCCTCGACAGTTAAAGGTCCAGAGGACAGTCCTCATGCCCTCTGTCACACCCTCCCCCTTCGGACAGACCTATGACCTGTTCATAGGTCATTGTGACCTTCAAAGCTGCAATATATCCAACTCTAATTAATGAAGCATGATTGGGTGCCACAAATCCCTACAAGCCAGCTCCTTTGCCCAGCTGTCCTTGCTGTTAGAGTTGAGGTGACAGAGCCACCTTTGCCCACTATGAGCATAATTTCTTTAAAGTTAGTGTTGGCCATGTGACTTGCTTTGGCTAATGAAATATGAGCAGATATTCCATGATGGAGACAGTTAACAATCGGTGCACAGTGCTCCAGGCTGCTATTCCTGGCCATGATCCAAGAGAAATAACCTGGTCCAGTATTGCTCTTCTAGCTATCAATGGTCACAGAGCAAATAATCCAATCACTGGCTTAACGCCACTCCCTCATGGTTGTTTGTGTTGATGGGGGTTCAGTCAGAAGGTTTTCTGTTAGCCACGCTTAGGGGCTCTTTTTTACTTGATTTTAAAGACAAGGAAAATAGTAAGAACGATGGTATGAAATATCAAAATGAGATTGTAGGAGAGTGATAATGGTTAGTACTCAGAAGGGGAATAGCTGGGTGGAATGGGGTCCTCTCATCCTAGATTTGGGGATTCTTACGTAGGCTCAATCAGATTACAGTTTAAGTCTTTGTGCTACTACATTGTCTCAGGTACTTTTTTCTCATTGCTGGGACAAAATACCTGTCACACAAAATTAAGGAAGGGAAGGTGCATTTAGCTCACAGTTTGTGAAGGTTTCAGTCCATACTCGGATGGCTCCAAGACAGTGTAGCACATGGCAGAGGGCGGCGGTTCCTAGTGGTAGAAAACAGCAAAACAGCAAGAGCCAAAAGGGAGGAGCAGCAGCAGCAGAGGCAAAGAGCAAACCCCTCTCTCTTCCTTATATTACACTCAGGCTATGTGTAGGTATAGTACCCACAGCCATAATCCCAACACTGGATCATGAATTAATCTCAAACTCTAGAGTCTGCCCCATGACACATGAGGCTTTTGGGGGACAGCCAGACACAAAGCATAACATGCATCAAAATGCTGCAGACTAGGTAGGTAATAAAGAAAGCTGGTCGCTGGGAAGTCTAAGACCAAGGTGTCAGCAAGTGGCAGCTCATGACAGTCCCAACTCTGCTTCCAAGAAGGCACCTTATGGCAGTATCATCTGAAAACGATGGATGCCATGTCCTGGCATAGCAAGAGCTGAAGGGTGAAAGAGCTGAATGCTACATGAAACCTCTTTCATAAGGCTTTTACCCCACTCATGGGGGGGGGGAGAAGCCCTGGTGACTCCAGTGCCTCTTAATACCATCACATTGACCATTAAGGTCTTCTACAATGGTAAGCAAAGATTGCTTATTGTGATAAGACTTTCTTTCAAATTCAAAAAAAGTGGGTGAAAGAAAAACAAAGCCTTGTGATGTATGACCCATTTAAGGGTAATTAGCAAGAATTTTAAAAATTCTATATATTAGATAGAGAAGATTGGTTAGAAGTGTAATGTTATGTCAAAACAAAAATGCAAGCCTGCCACAGAATGTCACAGGATTGTCCTCCCTCCATGTTGTATATGGTTTGATTTTTAAATATCTGTGTATACTTGTTTTTTAACATTCTATAGGGATTTAAGCATCAAAATATCCATGGTTGTTTAAAAATAACTGTTCCATTTTATGTCTGAGTTGTTTGATATTCAGATAGATAGTAACATTAAGTTTATTGCATCTATTACAGGGTAATGGCATTAAGCTTCTCTTCTGAATGTTTAACAACTAAGGCTTACAGATCAAAAATCAGAAAGATAGATGGGCTAAAAGGATAGCCAATATTTTGGCCCTAGCCCTTCAAAGTCAATGAGGACTCAGGACATAAGAGAACCTCTGCTGTGACATCCTGTAAGTCACTTGTGACCCAAATTTTCTGATCAAGGACCTTATCGGGCCACAGAGGAAAGTGGTCAACAATGTATAGTGTGCCTAAGGAAAGTCACCTGGAGAGAAAAAAATCTCTCAGGATCACATAGAGAACAAATTGGTCAAGCAATGGCCATGACTCATCCAGATGGCTGACACTGACAGGAGATCTACCAGGTGGTGTACATGGTTCCAAGGTAAATCCTGAGCAGATTTGGCTGACCTTACCAGATAAAAAAGTTATGTTTGTAATTATATAGGTCTTGCTTTAACTTGTTTTAAACTATCCAGCAGAAAAGTCTAACCATGAAGTGTAAAATGTAATGCCATATTAACAGGTTACACTGTAAAAAGCTCAAGTCAGCAACTTCTGACAATTGCCCGTTGTGCTGATAATTTACTACTATTATGGACTATGGGATTACATTGGGTTATTTTGCTGAACTGAAGTACCTACAATATTTAGACTGGCTTGAAGTATGAAAAGGTCCTTTAAAGACTTCTCCAACTACAGCTTCTCTAACTGCAGTAGAACACCAATCTCTGACAAAGCAACACAAAAAAGGGGATGTCTTGGGAGCCACAGAAAGCTAGGAAAATGATCAGATGTGTGTAGGCTGGACTGGGCCTCAGTGCCTAAAGCAAACAAGCTACCTCAGTCCTGAGAAAAACATCGTGTCTCACTCACGTCAGCTACTAGTCACTAGGAAACCTTATGTCACGTGTTACTAACTTTGTAAAAGTATAAATAAAAGATTATTCTGTTGTGTGTTGAGTTAGTCTTGCCCCTCAGGTGGACTAGGGGCCACCTAGCCCAGTTTTTGTTTTCTGCTGTGAAGAATCTTTTAATTTGATATATTTGTTGCCTCTTGGTATTTCTTTTTTTTATCTTTTTGAGACAGGGTCTTAGTGTGCAATTCAGGCTGGCCTTAAGCTCACTTTGTTTTGTTTTTTTTAAATTAATTTATTTATTACACTGTGTTGCTACACATCACGGACTATTTTTTTTTTTTTTTTTTTGCGGGGGGTGGTCAGCTCAGCCCACCCTGGGGGAAGGGCTGGCACAGCATGTGGTGCTGGGGATTGAACCGCGGTCCCTGAGAGCTTGCCCAAGCAGGCGCTTTAGACTGCTGAGCTATCTTGCCAGCCCTTAAGCTCACTTTGTAGCTCAGGCTGGTCTCGAACTCACAACAATCCTCCTGCCTCAGCCTCCCGAGTGCTGGGATTACAGGCCTGCACCACCATGCCTGGCTTAAATGTAATTTTTTTTTTTTTTTGGTGGAACCACGGATTGAACTCAGACCCTTGCACTTGCCAGAGAAGCACTTATTCTACTGAGCCATCTCCTCAGCCCCAGCTTTTGTTTTCTTATCTTTATCATTCCTGCCGCCATCTCTCCCCGGGTAGAACCGTTTGAAGTAAGACCAACAGATCGCTACACATTAAATTCCAACACACTAATCTGGGGTGAGACACATCCAAACCATGCAGGCTGAAACAACTGATGGCTCCCTACACAGCTGGCACCCTGGCAGGGATAGCAGGCAGGCTGGGTTTGTCTGCATCTCTTTTTTCTCTACATCATATGTAGCACAGGAAAAGTATTTCTTTTTTCTGCTTCATTGTGGTATGTCAACTTGAATGGATTAAGAAATGCCCAGCAAAATTGTAGAGCACAGCTCTGAGTTTGTCTGCAAAAGAGGGACACACAGACCTGAAACTGAAGAAAGATTCACCACTGAGCTGAGGGACCCCTGCCAACAGGTGGCAGCCTGGGCAAAATAAATATCAAAGTCTTTGCCATCACCCTTAGACATACACCTGCAGGCCCTTCAGCCTTCATGCCAACATGCACAACTCCACATTGAGCTTCCAGACCCTGATCTGGGATGGCGCTGCTTTTTTGATCCTCCTCACTCTGCATCTTCCATGCCCTTCAGCTGAGCAGTTCATGGATTCTCCGGTACTGTGTTACTAGCATCCCCTACTTATGAGCTGATCGGGCTCGAGATCCTTCAAACAAATGGACAGCGAAGGCTTAAATAAATGAGACAAATGGTACAATTTCAGGATCCAAACTCTGTCACAGATATTTTCTGGGGTTTAGAACAAAGAATTTCTCTGAGTAGCCTGTATTTGTTGGCTTTGCAGGGGCTGGGAGACAGCTCAGCGACATAAGCACCAAAGGAGGGGGATACTGAATAAAGTGCAGGAATCTGGGCAGGACTTGGGAACCCTCTAAGAGACTTCTCCAAGTAACACATTAGCTGGGTTAGGAGAACTATGCTATGTCCAAGAAGACTTTCAGAGCAGAATTGAGAAATCTGCAGCTACTGTCTCCTTTTAATTAACTGGGGCTAGAACGAAAGGTCCTCAGCTCTGTGTTTAGCTTGTCCAGCAGGGACCAGTGACTCACAGAGGTTCACTCACTGTGGGTCCACTGCCCAGCTCCAGATAAGGGCCTAGGCTTTGGGCAAACTCACACATCAACATGCAAAACCTGTTGGTTAATATTAAACCTGCTCAGAGCCATTTACAGGGGTCTGTGTACTCCAGCCTTCTAGCATGCAGGTGAACACTCTGATTGTATAAGCCAATCTAATAAATCATCTTGCATAATTGGACATATATTTTCTTTGCACTCTGTCCCTCTAGAGAACCCTAATGCATTACCCCTTGCAGTCCTGAATTGGAAGAGCTGCCAGAAACAAGAGAAAAGAGCTTATTGACATGCATATTTCATAAATATGTGGGAAATACCCAGGGAATAAATAAATCTGAGCTGGCTTTGAGTTTGGCTTAAATGTCATCTGCAAATGAACCAAGAAAGAAAAGGGTGGCTAAAAATGGGGAGACATCAAGAAAAGGATGTTGAGTAAAGATAATTTTTCTTTTTTGTAGTTGAGCCTTGTTGTTTCATTTCGATAAATTTTGTTATGCAGATTCAGATTGGAACCTTTTCCATTGTATCACTAGCTGTCACATTTTCATAATTCTCACAATGTTTCAGACTTATTACCACAACTATTATGGTGCCCTGCAATTAATAATTGTTGGTGCCACCATTACAATGTAATTGTGTTGTGGTGGCAGGTACCGCCCTGTTAGCAAACTTGATCAATGCATGTCGCATGTGTTCTGAGTCTCCACTGTCTCCCTGTTCTACTCTCTCCCCTCCCTATTCACAGAGACAAAACAATATCGAAATTTGGTCAGAAATTGATAACTATGCTAATTACCTTTCACATTGTTAAGATGAAATACTACAAATGAAGGAAGGAAAGGCTTATTCAGCTGAGTTTGTAGAAGTTTGAGCCCTTAATCGCTGGCCCCAAGGTGGGGTGGCTTGGCAGAGGGGCATCACAAAGAAGAACAGTTCATGGCACCCACACGGTAGCAAAAACAGAGAGCTTTTTAATTAGCCAGATTCCTTAGGGTGGGTGGCCTTACACCCTTAATCCTAGTGTGCTGAGCCTCACACTGCTCTATGAGTCAATTCCAGCGTCACATACCCTAGATCCAGCCACCTCTGAGAAAGCCTCATTCATGACCATGTGAAGCTTTGGGGGACACCTAGTCACAAGCCATAACACTAACCCTACACTGACCTCTAAGTATTGAAGTGAGAAAAAATTTCAAATGTCTCTTATTTCAAATCTAAAGCTAGAAATGATCATGTTTAGGGGAGGACGTATTGAAAGTCATGATCACAGGCTCAGCACAAGGTCTCTTGTGCCAGTTAGCAAAGTTGCGAATGCAAAGGAGATGTGGTTGAAGGAAATTTAAAGAGGCACCTCAGAAATATATGTATGATAATGAAGCAAAACAGCTCCATTGCTGATAAGAAGTCTTAGTGGTCTGAATGGAAGATCAATTTAACTATAACATTCCATTAAGGTAAAACCTCTTCCTAAGCAGGGCCTTGGCCAGGTGTGGTGGCACACATCTATAAACAAAAGAAACAAAGCAAGGCCTTCCTTTACCCTTTCTATTCCATGAAAGCTAGGAGGGGGAAGAAGTCCTAGAAGAAAAGTTTAAATTTAGTAGATGTTGGTTCACTAGGTTTAAGGGAAGAAACTTGCTCTCTAACATAGATGTGCAAGGTGAAGTAGCAGATGCAGACATAGAGGCTGCAGCAAGTTCATAGGGAACATAGCCAAGATAACTGATGAAAGTGGCTATGCTGCAGAGCAGATTGTCAGTGCTGATGAAATAATATTATATTGGTCCAGTGGGCATGGTAGCACACACAGTAACCCAGCAATCAGGACACTGAGATAAAAGGATTTGTGTGAGTTTGAAGCCAGCCTGGGTTCTATAGTGTGCTCAAGGCCAGCCTTAAATGCATAGCAAGACCCTGCCTCAAAACAAAAATGTTTCCATTTTTGTAGCTGGGAACTGTACATCCATATCTGGCTTCCAGAGACAGTTGACTCTCTAGGTAGGAAGCAGCAGGTGATCTTAACCTGGAATTAGTGCTCACTTCTGCAAATCCTAAACCCATGTGAGTTATACAAATCTACTATACTTGTTCTTTAGAAAATGAAACAATAAAGCCAAGATGACAACACATCTTTTCACAGCAAAATTAAGTGAACATTGGAAGCACATTCTTGAGACCTACTAACTCAGGTCTCAAGAACTGAGCAAGAAAGGTTCCTTTCAAGAGTTTACTATTCATTGGCAATGCATCTCATCATCTAGGAGCTCTGATGGATGTGTTCAGTGAGATTAATGTTGTTTAATGCCTGGTAAAGCAACAGCTATTCTTCAGGGTTCCTGGAGTTATTTCAACCTTTAAGTCTCATTATATAAAGAATGTTTAGCTGTGTAACGTTTAGCTGCCATAGGGATTTACCATTCTAGGTGTCACTGAGACCATTCATGATTTGAGGGAGGACAGCAAAATAGAAGTATTAATATGAGTTTAAAAAGTTGAGTTCAAGACTTCAGAGAAGGCAGCAGCTGTGTGTGTGACAATGTGTCAGGAGACCTGGAATTGGAGTTGAATGTAAAGGTGTGATGACAGTGCTGCATGTGATGTTAAAATTTTAATGAACGAGAAGTTGCTTCTCACAGCTGAGCAAAGAAAGTGATTTCTTAACATGGAAGTTACTCCCAGT
The DNA here is from genome assembly GCA_004027165.1 of Ctenomys sociabilis. Taxonomy (NCBI): domain Eukaryota; kingdom Metazoa; phylum Chordata; class Mammalia; order Rodentia; family Ctenomyidae; genus Ctenomys; species Ctenomys sociabilis. The sequence goes on along the minus strand of PVKA01002502.1, from coordinate 4,543 downwards.
GAAGATGCAGAGATCACTGCTGAAATGACAGCACAAGATCCAGAATGGCACATGAAATTCCCTGACAAGGCAGAGGCAGACTTTGGGGAGACAGCTCCAGCTTTGAAATGCATTCTACTGTGGGCAAAATGCTATCAAGTAGCAGTGCTTGCTCCAGAGAAGTTTTTTTGTGAAAGGAAGAGTTGATCAATGAAGAAAATTTTAATTTTATTGAAGAAATTGCTGGGCTGAAGATAAGGTTCATCAGCATCAGTTCTTGCCTGGCAAGAACAAGGTCCTGAGCTCGATTTCCAGAAGAGATTGACAAAGCCACCCGACCTTCAACAGCCCCAACCAGGATTGTCAGCGGGCAGCAGCACTAAGGCAAGACCCTCCATACCACCAAAATGATTCTATTCAGCAAAGGTGCTGGTGGCGCTAGCATTTCTAGCAATAAAGTTTATTTTGATTAAGTTATAGACCCTGAAAAAAAACCAAATACTTAAGCAGGAAAAAAAAGTTATAGACACCAGTTTCTCAGACATAACATTATTGTACCATTAATAGACTACACTAGAGCATAAACATTATATTCAATGGCAAATCAAAAAATGTGATTCACCTTATTTGACATTGGCTTTATTGCTCAAATGTACTGATTTTGTCTTTGTTTGAGACAGGGTCTTGCCTTGTAGTTCAGGCTGGCCTTGAACTCACTATGTAGCCCAAGCTGGCTTTGAACTTGTGGCAGTCCTCCAGTGCTGGGATTATAGGGATTCACCACCATGCCCAGCCTGCACAAGTGTTCTAGAACTGATCCCACAATTTCTCTGAGGCATACCTGTAGAGGGAAGCAGCCACTCTGACAAATGAAGATTCTCGTGATAGACCTGCTGTGGTGACAGCACAAGAACAGATACCACCCCAGCCCCCCCATCTCCCCAGTACTACTGGGATACAAGACTTCTTCTGCACCTATACACCATCGGGGGAAGAGAGAGGGAAAGGAGAAATCCAGTTCCAATAGACAGCTAGACTTTTAATCGGTAGAATTTGGGCCAACAACAACAAAGACTTTAACTGAAGTATACTCTTAATTAGAGAAGTCAACATCCTCCCCCCCATACACACCATTTGGTTGCTACACAGCAGGATGGGATCTCATGCAGATTATGTCCGTTATAGAAAATAAAAAAGCTATGTGTGCTTTGAACATCTGAGTTTTATCTGTGTTTAATTTGCACTTCATTCCCCAATATTCCTCAAAAAATGAACAGGTTTCACTTTCTCATCTTCTCTGGAGAATTTTACACCTCCCTGAGGATGTAAAGACAGCTGCAATTAATTTTTTAAAACAAGAATAAAGTGATTTTTCTCAAATTCCTCTCTCTCTGATGCTTTATTTAGAAAGACTCAGAACTAAGAAAACCCAAATGCAGCCAGATTCTTAAGTGATTTCCAGCACCTCCCTTCAGAAGAGCTGACTCTGGATAGCTCGAGTAGCTGTGCCCCATGGTTGGCTGCTTGTCTAGGAAGCGAGCAGAAGCTCCTACGAACAACAGTGCAAAGCGGGCTCACCTGTCAGCGCCACATCCCTGCTGCCGCTATGGGGTGACCTTGTCCATTTCAGTCAAAGGTAACTGCCCTTCTGAATTACGAAAGAGTGGAATTCCTCTTCCTTGAGAGATAAAACTAGAATTTTTAAAGAGAGATTTCTGGCAAAGAGTAAAGGATAATCAAAACCACAAAAGTTACAAAAACGCAGGGTATTTCAGAGTATAGAGTTGCTATGTTAAGTGTGTATGTGGGATGGTGGGGTCTCCTAGGTAAAGACTGCCTCAGTCATTTAGCTTCTAGGGCACTTCCTCAGGATTTTGTTTTCTCCTTCTTTCTGCCAGGGGCCTCTTGTCCCAGATTTAGAAATATCTCTTCTTCCTTGAGCTAGTGTTTTTTAACTGGAAGGTACTTTCACCCTCTAGGAGATACGTGGCAATGTCTAGAGGCACTAAGCTTGGCACCAACGCAGGATTGTGTTACTACTGGCATTAAGGACAAAGAGGCCAACAATGCTGCTAAGCATCCCATAGTACACAAAACAAGCCTCACAACAAAGAATTATTCTGCCTTGAGAGTCAATTGTATTCAGGTTCAGAAACCCTGCTTTAAGAAGCAGTGTGAGAAAGCCGGTCATGGTGGCACCATGCCCTTCATCCTAGGAGTGCACCATGAGTCTATCACGAAGTCTAGACTCAGCTGCCTCTTCATGGCTGCATGAGGCTTTGGAGAGACCTCCATACACAAACCATGACGCCCTCCAAAGCAATAGCAAAGTATAGTTTCTAAAACTTTTAGTAGCCCATTAAAAATTGCTAGTGTTTTAAGCCCTTGAAGATGCATCATAGTCCTTTTCAGTGACACTGCCCTGGTGGTCTTCCTTACTTTTCTAAAAAGCTGTGGTGCTCCCTTTTTGCAAAACATCTATTTGGATTCTTTCTTTCTTTCTTTCTTTCTTTCTTTCTTTCTTTCTTTCTTTCTTTCTTTCTTTCTTTCTCTCTCTCTCTCTCTCTCTCTCTCTCTCTCTCTTTTTGTATTTAGTTGTTATAGGGTCTCACTATGCAACTCAGACTCATAGTGATCCTCCTGCTTTCAGCCTCCCCAGGACTGGGATTACAGGCATGCGCCACTACGCCCAGACTCAGTAGCTGGTTCATCCTGCCTGGGGTGGGGTTGGTGTGGTATGTGGAGCTAGGCATTGAACCCAGGTCCCTGCACTTGCCTAAGCAGGTGCTTAGTCTGCTGAACTATTTCATGGGCACCTGGATCTGTACTGTAAGGCAACAGCCTGTTGAAATTTGTTTCTTGCTGAATATAAGAAGTCTTCCTTCACTGTGGACACCAAAGTGATTCTGGAAAGAGATGGAGTTGGAGGGAGTCTTGGGCTGTTCCAAGAATGAAATGCAATAGCTAGAGAAGGAGAAGAGAAAACTAGATTATTCAGTGGGGACCTAAAGGCCTACTTCCAGTTGGGGTTGGTTTGTTTGTTGTTTTGTTTTAATCTAAACTGGGTCATTTGTCCCTCTTGGAATCATAGAACCAGTAACTGGACCAATCACTGACTAAGCAGTGAAAGAAGGGCTTAGCTCTTAGTCCAAAATGAGGAGAGACAGAAACTGGCTAAGAAGTCAGCTTCACCCTTGGATGTTGGGGAAGTTATACATGCAAGATAAAAGAAAGCTAGGCCTGTTGGCTCACACTGGGTATAGCAGCCCATGGGAAATTGAGATAGGAGGGTTAGGGGCTTTAGGCCAGCTGGGGCTACATAGTTAGGCCCTGTCTCAGAAAGAAAGAAAGGAAAGAAAGAAAGAAAGGAAGGAAGGAAGGAAGGAAGGAAGGAAGGAAGGAAGGAAGGAAGGAAGGAAGGAAGGAAGAAATGAGACCAAATAAAGGGGAGGAATAGGAATATTCATTCTTTTTTAGGGATTAGGTGGAGATTTTCTGGCAATTCAGGCTGTACCTCTTTTTGTTCCTCCCCTGTCATTGTCATGGCAATTGTTAATATCTTGGTGCCGAAGGTTGTGGTTTAGCATGCAGACAGAATTGTAATGAAATCAGAGGCTGTCTGTCAGTCCTTCGGGCAGCCTTAGATCCAGCCTGCTTTACCTACCCTATGTGAAGGGGACTCTGACTTTCAGTCATCTAGTTCTCAAAGCTAAGATTAGAAATGAGCAAGGAATCAGTGAGGTCACATAGGCGGGACAGGGGGTAGCGGCCGTCATATGTATCTTTTGAGGAGGCATCAGAAGACAGAAAGGGAGACAGAGAGGAGGGGATGGCCTCATCCTGGAGGGAGAAATCCAAGTGATGTGGCCACAGCCTCAGGTTGCTGAGCTGGGGCAGGTGAGGAACGGATTCTTCCCTAGCTCCTCCAGGAGCGCAGCCCTGCCGCCACCTCGCTGGAAACCAGTAATGCTTATGCTGAGCTTCTAGCCTTCGTAACTCTGAGGGAATACATTTATGTTATTTTTAAATCACCAAGTTTGTGATAATTTGTTGAAAAATTAATACATGGTTAAACCAAACAGCAGATGAGAAAATTAAACTTTCTATATTAGATTCTATTTATTTCAGGTTCTGCATGAAGAGTTCTAGCTCCCTTTTCATTTCAAAAACTTCTTCCCACATGTAAGTAGATCCGTATCTTACCGGAAAATTTGAAGATGCGTTGTCCTATACCGCTTAGCTGATTTTGATTTACTAATACAAAATGTTATTTTCTTTCTTATCTCTTGCATCCTTCATCCTTTACTTCTATTGTATGCCTTCAAATAATCATGTGTTGTTTTGAAAGAATCAATCTGTGTGTGCGTGCGGGCGCGTGCACGTGCTCAAGCGCGTGCATGTGTGTTTCCTCTCCCTTCTGCTTGTTCTTAGTCTTGAAAGTCGCATGCAGTGAGCAGCTCCTTCTTTCCCGCGTGCTTTCTCCATTCAGCAGTGTGGAGCTGCGAGGCCACCAGCTCCGAGTGTCTGAAGCCATCCACCCGCTTTTTTTTTTTTTTTTCCATTT
>PVKA01002501.1:24017-124056 GCA_004027165.1 Ctenomys sociabilis | reverse complement strand
ACCCTGTGGACCCTGTGAGCCCTGTAGGCCTGTGAGCCCTGTGAGCCCTGTGGGCCCTGTAGGCCCTGTAGGCCCTATGAACCCTGTGGACCCTGTGAGCCCTGTAGGCCTGTGAGCCCTGTGAGCCCTGTGGGCCCTGTAGGCCCTATAGGCCCTGTAGGCCCTATGAACCCTGTGGACCCTGCAGACCCTGAAGGCCCTGTAGGCCCTGTAGGCCCTGTGGACCCTGTGGACCCTGTGAGCCCTATGGGCCCTGTAGGCCCTGTAAGGTCTATGGATCCTGTGGACCCTGAAGGCCCTGTAAGCCCTGTAGGCCCTGTGGACCCTGTGGGCCCTATGGGCCCTGTAGGCCCTGTAGGCCCTGTAAGCTCTACGGACCCTGTGAGCCCTGTGAGCCCTGTGGGCCCTGTAGACCTATGGACCCTGTCCTATATACAAAAAGAAAAAGAATTACACTGTGTATAAAACAGCATTCCCTGTGCAGAAGGGTGTACTATAACAGTTATCTTCAAAAAGTCAAGGTGATTATGAACACAAAATCTGTCCTCTTCAAAGCTGAAATATTTGCCATTTAAATTTATATTATATTTTTATATTTATATTATATATTAGCTTTCTAGAACCTTTCTTTTTAATTCCCTGGTAATCACTGGTGATCGCAGTAGGTTTTTGCATCATAAATAGACTACGGCAATACCAACAATTTATTTCATGACATTCTTCAGAATTTCTCTTTTGTTTGTGCCTTATCCTGGGGCTAGTTTGCCTTATTTCTCTTTGTCCCTTTTCTTGTCTGTTGTTATTCCTTAAACAGCAGTTTTTCTTGCTCATATGTTAATAAAAATGAAGAAATATATTTCAGTGCATATGAGCGGTTAAGTCACCCTAGATTTTCTCTGTCATGTACACTCTGGTCTCAGCAGCTTCCTCCCTGACCTGCACTGCTGGTATGAGCTTGCATGGTGGCCCCAGTGCTAGAAGCAAACTTCTGTCACAGGAATGGCACGTGACAAGTGGAGCTGGCAGGCAGCTACACCAGATGTGGCCAGTGAAGTCCAAAGAGGGTGATCGTTGTGCGGGTGACCGCCCTGAAGGACACTGCCCTTCCTAGACATGCCCTCCCATTTTTTAAGTTCTATGATGTTATTTTCATTTTGGTGCATTGCGGTAGTTAGCAAACAGTTTTCTAGAAATTCTGAACTATTTCCCTAGATTTCCGCCTTCTCTTGACAATCTCTCTGTGTCAATTCTCGATGACACTATAATCAGGAGATGAAAACACATCCACCCACTTCCTCTTGGCTTTGTGCTCCAGTGTACTATCTGTGCCCCTCTGATGGGCCAGATGGTTGTCAAAATATCGTATTGTCTTCTGGCCTCACCACCTATCCATTTCCCCTTCTGCACTGCAATATTTATTGACTTGTGAAATAAACGTGAGATTATTCTATCATTTTTAAATGGAAAATCTAATATATAAGTCAAAATATTATATAAATTTATTAATTTTAAAGAAAACATACAAAAATGCATTTTGGGGGCACCAGGAATGGACCTCAGGACCTTGCCTTTGCCAAGCAGGTGCTATACCACTGAGCTACATCTGGACCCCACAAAGTCCATTGAATCCACTGTAGCTCAGGTCTACTGAAGCCTGCTACATGTCAGGGCAGAAGGATGACTGCTAGACACTAGACATGAAAGGCTGACCACACCCAGCTCTTGCTATTGAGAAACTTGCAATTCATTGGCAGGAAGTCCAGAAGACAGACAGATAACTTTGATCCAGAGCAGCAACACAATGGAAAGGCATATGCAGGAGAGAGAGCCATTGCAGGTCAGGCAAGTTGCCCCTGCCAGAGCCTCAGGAAGGGCACCTGATTGATGACCACCGAGGTATGGAAATACGAGTAGTAGATGGATGGGAAGCAGGAATGAAGAGGACAGAATGTAAAAAAGCCTGCAGAGTAAATGTCCACACCTTTGCAATTAATTTGGGGTAGCAGGAGCTGGGGGTCCTAGGTCCTGGGTCCTAGGGCTGGAAGCAGGTAGGAAACCCAGAAAAGCATCAGGAGACGGACTTCAGAAACCCCCAGCCTAGGTGCAGAGCTGTGTTCTGGAGACCACCAAGCTCCACTCCAGAACCAAGTTTACCTCTCATGTGGAGAGATGTCATCTGGCATCAGCAGAGACAGAGATCTCGGTCAAGTGCAGTCAGATGCTGGGACATCAGTTAGGAGCCTGTGGTGGTGCTTAAGACCCAGAGAAGGGTAATCTAGTGTGAGTAAGGGATGGGTGTTGCAGGAGTTCAGGAGGGCCTTGTGGGTAAAATTAGGAAGACCTGTTAATTTAGTTTGGTTAATGAGGAAAATGGGTGTATCGACACTGCTGCTGGGTTTGACTGCTGTCCAAGAGGATGCAGCTATCTCTAAATCTCACATTTAGAACAGCATGTGAGGGCTGCTGTGGGGCAGGCAGAGCAGTGGGTCTCTGCATAGAAACAGAATCAGCAGCTGTAACCCTTTGAGAAATCTCGGAGACGCACACACAGCCAGCGTGCGTGTGTACGCAGACAAGACCTGCTGTAGGAGCTGGCTCCCTCATCAGTGGAGGCCAAGAGCGCTGTGATCTGCTCTTCAGAAGCTACGGATGCAGGGAGGCCCAGCTACGCTGCCTGCGTTAATGGGGAGAGCTGTTTGGCTCCAGTGTTTCCCGGAAGTGCCCTCACAGGTGTGCACAGAAATGCTGCTTAATGACTGCCTAGGTGTCTTAGGGCCCTGCTAAGCTGATATATCATACAGAAAGAGTCACTTCAGACTTGCTGAATTTATTGCTTGTTTGTTCTTGCTGCACTGGGGATTAACCCCATACCTGGACCCTCACATGCACAGGGCTTTGCCTTGGATCTGCAGCCCTGGCCCTGATTTGTAGGCCAGCCAAAAGGTTTTGTCCTGAAGGCCCAGACCTAGGGCCCTATGCACATGGTGCAGAAGCTTTATGAAAATCGATTGTACCCACTGGATAGTTTCAAATGAAAAGAAAAGATGGCCAAGGGAAGCTTGCTGGCAAATTCTGATGAGAACCATCTGAAGGGGCCCCTAAGAAGATGAAAAAGTGGCAGAGTAAGAGCCAGGTGGGCACCGCCTCAGAGAAAGCTCCTTATGGAATAGTTTCAGGAGGGAAAAAATGGCCCCAGAATCAAGTGCTGTACTCAGTGTAAATAAAAACTTTTTAAAAACCTGTTTATTTGGCCAGTGGTGGCTCAGGGAAACACCCCAGCCTAGGTCAGGCCTCAGAGATGAGCTGCAGGTGCACACTAAGAGGACAGTTCAGAGGAAGTGCAAGGCGGTTAAAGCAAACACAAGGGGCCAGGGACACAGCGCAGCAGCTCAGGTGTCAGACTGGCAACTGGAAGGCACTGAGTTCTATCCCCAGGAACAAAATAAATAAATGGTAAGAGGACGGAGATCCAAGAGAGACCCGGCTCCCCCACCTGGGGCATGCAGAGGAGAATTGAGGAAGAGAAGGTTGCTGAGAGCAAGCAGTAAGAGGAGCAAGCAGGAGGGGAAGAGAGGGGATGGTGCCCTGGTTTCCAGCAGGTACCCATTCCTGAGTCTAGAGGGAGGCGGGGCAGGAACACAAGCGTCAGCCGGAGGTTGACCTGCGTGCAGTGCAATATATTATACTGGGAGCAGTTTAATTTGCCCCACCACTCAAGACAGCAGTAATTTTGAAATGGAAAATAAATTTGTAACTCCAGTGGGTGTTTCCTCTTTGGAGAATTTATGCAGAATGACACATGCTGGTTTCTGGAGTCACGGTGGACTTTACTCTGCCGTGGAGCGCCCAGTGTCAGGCAAGTGTTGTGTGTGTGACAGGAGCACACGTCTATAGACTGATTTTTTTTTTATGAGAGCATAACTTACTTTGGCTTCAAAACGTCATTCATAGTGAAAAGTCACAGGGTGCTAAACTCAATTTGCTGAAATGCAGTGACTTTTTAGTCCTGTGTTTCCTTGAGCTTTCAGCTCGATCTACCTTGGCATTCAGCACTGCTGTGAGGTGGGTGAGGTTTGAGTCCTTGACCAACTGCCCCTGGACTTGGCTTCCACACTACGCCCTTTTAGGGCTTACTTTGGGATGGCAGCATCTCACCTAAGGCTTACTTAAGTGAACTATGAAGCAGTGCTAATCCTTGTCACACGCCGATCCGGGTATCTAGGTATGGCTTCTATCACCTTCATGACATTTTAGACCATGAGGTGACTTGGGGTGAAGTCCACACATGGAGAAATTCCATCCAGACCCTTTGGATTTTGGCCTACTAAAGAAATAAACGAGTTCTTATTTCATCTGTGGTGGATTCATTATCTCTTAGAAAATCTAATGCTGATTTTAAGACTGCTGTCATATTCTTATAATAGTATGTTTGCAAAGATTTGAAGATTTATGATAAAATAAGAATAGTTTTATTTTAAAGTGTTTGATTTATTAAAATCTGCTGAATGTCAGTTGCTACTGCATGGTTTGAGATTTGTCAAGATGACTGAAACCTGTACAGTTAGGTCAAACAGCAATGTTTTCTAAACCGTGTTCCATAGGATGCAATTGTCCAAAATTTTTCAAGGAAAAGTATTAACCCCAAATCTTTTTCCTTGCCTCCTTCCTTCATTTAGAGATTCACAAAGAATTAAATCAGTGCATTAAATGCTATGACAAATTTTCAGAAGTTGGCAGTCTCATACTCTGATTTCAAAGCTTACTTGGAAAGCCACCATAACTGAAACAGCATCGATGAGGTCCAAAGTCCGTGCACATCTGTGGGACAAAGTAGAACAGAAACCACTCCTCCAGGTAGAGAATGAAGCTGGAGAAGGGCGACAGGTCCCTTGAGGGGGAAAGAACAAAATTTTTAGCAAACAACATCAGAAAGCCTGAGTACACTCATAAGAAGGAAGTATCACTACTTTATGTAATAAACAAAAATCAAATCAAAGTGGATTAATGATCTAGGCATGAGATTTAAAACATACCACTCCTAGAAAATGAAAATAACTGGAGAGAAGCTCCAGGATGTTGAACTTGGTAATGATTTTTTCCCACTGTTTTATTCATTTTGTTTTAAAGAGAATAAAAATTAAGAGAAATACATTAAAATAATATAGAATTTCAAAACAATTATAGAAAATCAACAATTAGACAAGAGAAGGAAATAAAAGAAATAAGACTTGAAAAGGAAGAAATTAAAATTTCATTATTTGCAGATGACAGGATACTTTACATGGAAGACCCTAAAACTCCACCAAGAGGCTTCTAGAATTAATAACCAAATTTAGTAGCTTGAAGGATACAACGTTATCACATACTGTTATCTTTAAAGTAGCTTTTTAGATTATCAAAGGTAAGCATGGGAAATTGGTCAAAAATATCAAGCATTATCTATTTCCTAAAATAAACCAATAGAAATTAGTAGTACAATTACTGTCACTAGTGTGTGTGTGTGTGTGAAAAATTTCTTCCCTTCTTTCTTTTCTCTTTTCCCTAGCAGTTTCTTTCCCCTTTACAATATCTATTTTACCTTTCAGATTTTATTTACTCTTTAAGCTTCTTACAACTAGAGAGACAATACAGTCTGATTTTTTACATTATGAGTATGGTCTCCAGTTGCATCCATTTACCCATAAAAGCCTTGAGTTTATCTTTCTGTATAGCTGAGTAATAGTCCATTGTATAAAAATATCACATATTTTTTTGAATCCATTCCTTAGTTGATGGGCATTTGGATTGTTTCCAAGATTTAGCTATGACAAATTGCAGGGCTCTAAACACGGGTGCACATTTTTTGCTGTGGTATGATGTTTTCAGTTTTTCTGGGACAGTAGCCAAAAGGGGAACAGCTGGGTTGAATGGGACCTCCAAACCTAGGTTTTGAGGAAACCTGATTTCCACAGTGATTGCACCAGCTTACACTGCAGCCGACAGTGGAGAAAGTTTCTTTTCCCCTCACAGCCTTGCCAGCATTTGTTACTGATTTATTTCTTGATGATAGCCATTCCTTCTGGGGTGAGAAGACATCTCAGTGTCATTTTAATTTGCATTTCTCAAATGACCAATGATATTTGTTATATTTTTATTTGCTATTTGTATTTCTTCATCTGAGAAGTACATATTCATCTTAGAAGCCCACTGTTGAATGGGTCTTTGAATTTGGTTTTCTGTTTTTAAAACATTCCTTTTATGTCCTACACAGAAGTCCTCTGTCTAAGGGACAGTTGGCTAAAATTTTTTCTCAATTCACAAATTTTATTTTTTTCTATTGGGGAGGCATGCATTACCAAGATATCAAAACCAGAAAAAGATGCAGCAACAAAAAACAAACACCACAGGGCAAGCTCCCTGATGAACGTAGATGCCAAAATCCTCAATAACATACTAGTGAACAGAATGCAGCAAACCATCAAGAAGATTGTTTACCATGACCAAATGGGATTCATCCCAGGAATGCAGGGATGGTTCAATATATGCAAATCAATAAATGTAATACACTATGCCAACAGAACCAAAAGCAGTGTCACATAATCATCTTCATAGATGCAGAAAAAGCTTTTGACAAAGTCCAGCACTCAGTTATGATAAAAACCCCACAGAAAATTTGAGTAGATAGTCTCTACTTCAATCTGATAGAAGCCATCTATGACAAACCAACAGCCGACATGATATTAAATGCTCAGAAATTAAAAGCATTCACTCTAAAATCAGGTACAAGACAAGGATGTCCACTGTTACCATCTCTACTCAAAATAGATCTAGAAACATTATTCAGAGCAATTAGACAAGAGAAGGAAATAAAAGAAATAAGAGTTGAAAAGGAAGAAGTTAAAATTTCATTATTTGCAGATGACATGATACTTTACATGGAAGACCCAAAAAACTCCACCAAGACACTTCTAGAATTAATAACCAAATTTAGTAGCTTGAAGGATACAAAGTTATCACCCAAAAATTAGTAGTGTTTCCGTACACAAAAAACAAACTAAATGAGAGAGAAATTAAGGAAATAACATCCTTCACAAAAACATCTCAAAAACAGACATGCTTAGCAATCAATTTTTTAAAAAAAAGGACTAAAAGATCCATATAGTGAAAATTAAAATGCTTTGAAAAAGGAGGATTTCAGAAGATGAAAATATATTTATTATGCCTGGATAAGTGGAACCAACATAGTGAAAATGGTCATACTTCCAAAACTGTTACCCATGTTCAATGCAATCCCAATGAAAATACCATAATTATACTCCACGATCTAAAGAAAAGAATCCTAAAATTCATCTGAAACCACAAGAGACATATAATAGCAAAAGAAATTCTGGCAACAAAGACAAAACAGGAGGCATCACAATCCCTGACTCGAAATATACTACAAAGTCACTGTGGTAAAATCTGCATGGTACTGGCAAAAACAAAACAAAAGAACAAAACTTGGACCTGAGGATCAAAGAAACAGATCAGAAGAGGTACACACATACATACTCAGCCACCTTATCTTTGACAAAGAGGTCAAACATATTCACTGGAAGAAAGATACTGTCTTTAATAAATAGTACTGGAAAAACTGGCCTTCTACATGCTGAAGACTAAATCAGGCCCGTGTCTATCACCATGTACAAAACTACAGTCAAAATGGATCAAAGATATAAATTTTAAAACAGAAACACTAAATCTACTTCAAGACAAAGTAGTGGAAATCTTGAAGGTATAGGGGTAGGAAGAGTTCATGAACAAAAGACAAACTGTACAGGAAATACTTCCAAGAACCAACAACTGGGATCTCTGCTTATTGAAACTTTTTTTTTTTTTTTTTTTTTTTTTTTTTTTTTTTTTTTTTTTTTTTTTTTTTTTTTTTTTTTTTTTTTTTTTTTTTTTTTTTTTTTTTTTTTTTTTTTTTTTTTTTTTTTTTTTTTTTTTGCAAATCAGGGTTAATGGTTTCTTTGTAACAAAAGAAGAACATCTGCCAGATCTAAATTGTTTGAACTTTAGACAAGTTACTGTCTGTGAGCTTCAGTCTTTCTGGGATGGCAGCATTAAATAATCAGCATATGGAAAGCCATGCACATAGGACAGGCCCTACCTAAACCTGCTGCTTCTGCAGGCTGTGCTCTGTGGTGCTGTTGGGCCTTGACTGTCTTTACCTACATGGTGATTCTTCATTACCTTTGAATTTGTTGATTCTAATTACTGTAATCATCGAAGCTGCTGCAATCTCCTCTGCTCCTCCTCTCACTGCTGTTTTATGCTTCTCTGCTTTTCCTATGTGCTCAGCTCTATTGAATGATGGCCAAGTTGTTATTCCCATTATCAACCAATTTGTATTTATGTCTTTCAAGAGGTGACATTTATGTGGGTTCCCAAGTTCTTAGCTTATTTTTTTGTTGTTGTTCAAAGTATGTGTTCTTATCATTTACTGGAAATCTAGAGATTCTAGAAAAAATGGTTCCTTGACTTTTCAAGTCTTACTCTATTAGAAATTATGAAGAACAGCAGAACCCCCAACACAAGGTTTTAATCCTAGTCTGGTCAATATTCCCCCCAGTTTTAGGCTAGATCCTTCTACAAGCAAGCCTGAGAGAAGGGACAAGAGGCAGTGTGTTTATGTGGGAAGAGATGGCTGGCAAAGCAGTGGAGACTGAGGAGTAGTCAGGCAGAGAGAGGAGATACAGAGAAGCATGCTTTGGTGAGCTCATGCGTGTTACCTGTGACTACCTCTGAGGCATCTTCTAGAACCTTAAGGAATGCATCTTAAAGGGAGAAAAGAAGTACTGATCTTACAGCTTCCATTCTATTGCAGTCATGGGAACCCAAAAGCATGAGTGTTCCTTCATTTCAAGGTTTTCAATGCCTGGGACTGCGGGTCTCTGGAAGTGTCTCTTTCTACCACATCAGTACACGCTGGCACCAGACCAGACAGGTACAAAGCACAGGTCTGGGGTTACACCTGGGGAGAGGTAGGCAAAGACAGTGCAGATAACCACGGGACACCCATGGTTGACAGTGGGCAGCATAAGGCCCATTTGTAAGATTTTCAGTGTTTTTCCCAGTACAGGGAAATGGTGTTTGTGGTGATGTCCAATTACCCTGATCAAGGAAATACATCTGATTATGCATCGTATGCCTTCACTGAAATATCACACTGTATCTCAATATGTGCCAGTAAAGTTTTTAAATTAAAAAAAAACAACAACAATAGAGAAGGCAATTAGGAAACTGGTGCTTGATGACCATGTGGTGTTACATTGCACCAGACACTGACCTGAGAAACAAGAACATCAGCGTGGGTGGGGCTGGATCCACATCTGGGGCCACAGGAAGAGCTGGTACGGAAGCAATCTGCCCCTTGCACCACCCAGACCTGTGGTGCTCACCCAAAAATCCAGTCCTCTACAGAGTCCTCCTCAGAGTGGTGGCTTGATGAAATCTCAAAGATCTATTGAACAAGCTATGTCAGGGAAATTAAAGCCGGCTCTGATGCCATATTTCACATCAAAAGTCCAACTCCTCCCTTTGGGCTAGAACAGTGGCTAGTATGGTTACACAGGCAGCAGAATTGTGTGGATCGATGGCTGACAGGCCCGAGGACCTCCGCCTTGGACTACGGTGGTGGCGACTCAATGCTCATGGCTGCCATGAGCTGTGGAATCAGTAACAGATACTTTAGTGAACCTTCTGGGTGGATTTAGGACATTTTCTTTCTTCACCGTACTTGTTTTAATAGCAATCCTAGTTTCTCATAGTAAGCAAGGCCCATAATCTTTTAAAAATTATCTATTTTCTGGTCACCTATAATTACAAAAACTAAAGGACTAGATGTCAGCTGGTCATCTGCACAGTGAATTCTGGTAGCATCGCTGTATTTCAGTTCTGTCTTCTGGAAACTAGATCCTTTAATGCAGCAGAAACCAAAGTTGTGGGAGAGATGGATCCTAACAAGGGTCACTGGAAGTGTGTCTCAAAGAAAGTGAAGGAGCAGCATTTGTCCTTTAGCTTTCACTCCCCTGGTGTCAGTTTGTGTTTTTAATGGTGAGCAGTGCCAAAATCTTCTGGGAAACGTGGCACCAAATGCTGCATTTTATTCAGTGCATACAGTGAGTACTAGAAGATAATGTGCATTTTTGATACCATTCTTAGGTGTTGGATGGTTGCTTTGAATTCCCTGTCTTGTCTCTGTGGATTTGATAGGACCTAGTCCACCATGGGAAGTTTCAGGACACAGATTCTGCTAAAGAGTAGGTATAAGTCTGCATTAATTTTGCGGAGACAAGATGATTCTTTGAAGCAGAAAGCAAGATGCTGCTGCAGAATGGAGGGTCTGCGCTGAGACACCCACCCTGGCTGTGTCCCCAGGACATCTCTGTGTTACCTGACAGCTCTATTGCCATTGGCTTTGCCAGGCCTGTGGCCTGAGTGATAGCATGAAGTTTCTATGGCCCCTCCTTTGCTGTAGATGCGCTAAAAACTTGCTTCAGGGTTACCTGAGGAATGTAATACCCACAAATGCTGCACAGGTTGGTTTCAAAGACCCCAGAGGCCTGAACAAGCATCATGCTCTGTCTTACGGTGCATGAGCTGCAGCAGCTTGTATTTTTGCCTTGGAAGGGAATTTCCAGAATGCCCCAGATCTTTGGATCCTTCAAGGGCTCTGCGTTATGAGAGGCTTTTGCATCTTTGGGAGCTTTTGGGTAGCATGATGCTCTCTAGAAGATAATTGGGTCCTTGCAGACTCTATTTTGGCCAAGAGCAGTATGGGTGAGATGGCTCAGAGGCACAATGATGGAGGTGTGTTCTTCCATCCCCAGCCCAGTGAGTGCATCCACAAGCCCTTGTAAGTGGATCAGAAGAGGGCACCAGTGCAGCTGCTGCACACCTCCTCCCAGAGCAGCGCCCACCTAGAGCATTAAAATGCCACGTCCTCTACCACGGCCATGACCGGAGCAACCACTATTTTGCCATGGCCCATCTCATTGTGTGGTTGCCAAAGAGGTGGCCAAAATGGGGCGTTCCGGGGAATTTTACCCCACGCCTGGTGGTGTTCATCTCTTCAAACTCCTCCAGAGTGCAGGATTGCCTGAATTATTGTGTTGCCTATGTGAGAAGCATTTCATGGTTTCCACTTAGTCCTTTCTACCAAAGTGAGACTTACACCCCAGAACTAATAGGAAGAGTCTCTTGTGTCCTACAGTTCTTCGTTAGCTCTGGCCATGGGGTCTTTGCAGGACACTATATTCGAAATCACGGGTGGCTGCATATTAACCCTTTCTCACCTCACCTTATATTCTGGACATCTATCCAACCCCCAAAGGCTCATTCCTTGAGTCCTGCCCAATCAGACAGTTCATTTTTGTGAAGGACTTGCACCTTTAAGAGGAGATGCTCTTGAGGTTTGTGCTGTTCATGGCAGGAAGGAGGGACAGCTGGTCCTAGCTGCTCCATCATGAACTAATGCTTCGACATCTTTATTATGGGGCCTCTGGTTGACAGAAGGCCACACTCTTCAAGCAAAAGAAGAATTTGATTCTTCCAGCAAATTCTCCAGCCCTCAAGGACAGCACAGCGGCAAGGGCTGGAATTCCTGAGATGATGAGTAGGTGATTGGTGCTGGCCCAATGGGCTCTGGCTACACCTGCTGGGGTTCTGTCAAAGCCTATGAGATTAGTGACTGCAGTAGCACCTGAAGTGGTCTGAAAGACTGAATGGTGGACCTGAGGTGGGATGTGAGGCATGCCCCCAGCAGGCCTTCCCAAAGAGCTTCCTGGTTTCCCACAGTGCATCTGTCTTGCAGCAGTGTGCCCTGAGTCTGCACATGGCCCTTGGCTCCTCCCAGGCTGGCTTGCTCCTCAGGGTGGCCCAAGGTGGTGGCTCGGTCTCTGATTTGCTCACTGGGCACCACCAGCAAATGCCATTGCCACTGTCTTAACCCCTAGTCCCACTGTTGAGCTGCTCACTTAGTAGAGCTGACACTTTCCTGGATAGCCTTGGCCCGCATGCGGGATTCCTGGTGTGCTTGCAGGGACCATCCTCTTTGTTGCAGTTCGAGGCCGAGTGCTCCTTCCACATACACCCTTTACCACACAGGCAGAGCCCCAGAGTTCTGCTTCCCCGCGGGCTTTGTTTCATGGCAGCCTGACCATTTGCCCCTCCAGCCCCCACTTCCTGTCATGGTTGTGGTTCCCGCCTCAACCTGTCTGCTAATGCCTGTCAACTTTCCACCTCAGTCTGCTAATGCCTTGATGATGTCTCCAGGCTATGCCAGTCCCACCTAGACAGCTGTGCTCCAGCACTTGCCAGTTTTCAGTAAGCTGGGATGGGGTGGACGTGTGGGGCCAGACCTTCCTCTGTGAATGAATGAGTGGGGCCTCTGTCCTGGGAGGTGACTGTGGGGGCAGCAGGTGCCAGCCCCCATGTGGGCACTACGAATCTCCACGCTGAACTTTTCTAATCAGGATGGGCACATCGTTCTGTCTTGGGGATGAAAAGAGATACGGAAATGCACGTCCCAAAGTTGCTAATTGTTTTCTTCTCTCTGTTGGCTTGAGTATTTGTATGTCTTGAGTACGACAACAAATAATAAATGGATAAGAGCTAAATAAACGTCATGCTTTTAAGTCACAATTAACTGTGTACTTCATTCTATTAACCCAGTTAATTCTCCACTATTAAATTAATCATCTTCTTTATCCGTCCTGATTTATTATGTGAAATACTACCAAGTACAGAATTCCATTATGCTTTATCTTTTGAAAGGCCCTTTTATGTCCATTCCTGTGTGTAATTTTTAGTCACCAGGGATTAGGAGACATAGCGCAGAAGTCACTCTATATGTGAAGGGTCTGAGCCTGCTGCCCAAGCGCTACACTTGAAGATTAGCAATGTGCCAGTGGGGCAACCGTGCCTCGAAGACGGCCTGCCTCCAGGACTCAGGGCGCGCTGGACCCACCGCAAGGTTTCACTGGCACGGAAACAAGCCGATTCTGGCGTTTCCAGGTGGAGCCACCGTCTGCAGGCCTGGCAACTGCGTGAGGGGGGCGTGCACAGACACGCGGCCTATCCCTCGGTGCACGACGCCGTGGCCCGCAGGGCCCTGCAGCACGGAGGCCATCCCTGGCTGCTGCCTTGGAGCATACCAGGAGCTGAAGTACGGCTCTCTAGTTTGTGATTGTCCGGTCTTTGATGCTGCGCTGTGAACAGCACAGAAAGGGCTCCAGGAGGCCTTGCCAGGGTGCCTCTTGTTATCCTTCATGGAAGCATCGCGCTTACAGGGCCTGGACACCAGCGAGCTTTCGAGATGTGCTACAGGGCACTGGCAGAGCATGTGCCAGGCCCGCTCGCCGCCGTGTCTGACGGTCAGGGTCTTCAGGAGCGCACGGGAGGGCTTGGGCCAGCCGAGTTCTGCTGTCTCTTCCTTCGTAGTCAGACTGTCGCCTTGGAGAATCCTACCGTACCACCCGGAGAAGCCTGCTTTGCGTCATCACCCGGTCAGCCGCGCGCAGTGGCCGCTTCTCCCGCGTTCCCGCCCTGGACCGCCGGCCGGCGAAGCGGCTGCTCCAGGTCTGTGTGTGCTCCAGGGCCTCGCGCAGAGCGTCTTGTAGGCATTCGATGCACTCGTCTGTTGAATGAATCAACATTTGGAAATTGAATTTTAGCTTATAATTCTGAAGACATCACATCTTATTATTCATGGTTATATTGAATTAGAGGCCTTGAACAATTGAAAATCAAATTTGAGTTTTCAGTTTAGGACATTAATATTATCAGAGCCAACCTAAGGCAAAATGATGAAGTAGGCCAAGACAGTCTTAGCCTCTGCGGCTGCTCTTCCCAGAGACTTTGGGCAGCAAACATGTCATCCATTCACCTAAATGTTCAGAACTGCTACCCACAGAATAGAGACACCGAGAAAGCCAGAACTGGCTAGCAAGGACTTAATGAAATAGAGTTAATAAAACAGATTTAATGAAATCTAAGGTTCTCTCTGCAAGCAAGCAAATGCCTTTGAAAAGTAAGCAGGGCTCATTTTAGGTCACGTGACTTGAGCTCGGCTGCAGAGGAATAAAGCCTTCCACTCGGCTCCAAGGCGGTGCTCTTGTCGGTCACTGGCCAGCTGGATTCCCCTCACTTGCTGCCCACGCCAGTGACTCGGTTCAAAATATCAGACTTGAAATGGACACTTAGGGTTTATTACAATGAGGAAATATGCACATAGTGCTTCGTACACAAGTGACATATTTCTATTTGGGGGACGGTAAGTAATTTGTACAATAGTATTAAAACACATGTTTTGTGCTAGTGTAATACAAATGGTAGATACTTGTTATTATTAGAGTAAACTTCAAACAGATAACGATTTTTGTTCCTTTTGCCATTAGTAACTAGGTACCACCCAGGTTTGCGCCTCCGCAGTAGAAGGGAGTCTGCATGGTTTGACGTCTGTGTGGCACGCGAGGGCGTGGATGATTTACTGCAGGCTTAGGATGACCACATTTCCCAGAAGTTGAAGTTCCATGCCTAAGCTATGCTTGTTTCCATTTTTTTAAAAGGCATTTCAATTTTAATAACTGCACCCCATATTTTGTTTATGCCACATATGTTCAATCTAATAATTTATTTTGTTCACTTTATGCAATTTTCTTAAGACTCCTTCTGCTTTTTCCTTTTCAAGCATTAAAGTTACCATGGCAATGATGCCCTTGGCATGATGGGACTGCAGCCATCTCGCTAGCTGCGCTTGGTGGGGTGTTAAGATTCAGACCTTGTCACGGGTGAGGAGAATCAAGGTTGGCAGTCACCTGAGCTTCAGTATCTGCTTCAGCACATGAGCTGCAGAAGCCTATGTCTAGGTCACATTTTGATTGAAAATTAAATGACAAGGAATGCAAGTTAAATCCTAATGTTCTCCGAGTAATGTTGAGTGGTTCATACTGCATTTCTCCCATAGAATACCCACCAGTTTATCTCTATATGTCTGGCATATAAATCAATGGCATCTATACCACAATGTGTTAGCTCTCCGTGTGCCTCTGTTTGAAAAATTGAAACTAAGAAAACATAGAATCTGTGTGTGTGGTGTGAGTCAAGAGTGTTTGTAGGGTTTCTCTGTGTGAACATTTAGTTGTTACAGAAACAATTTTATAAAATACTGTTATTTCCTAGTTGAGTTAGGTAGGTACATTTGGCAAAAATCAACTGCCAAAATACATGAAACTCTATTTCTGGGCTCCATTCTGTCCATGCATTTAATTTATTTCTTTTTCTTTTTTTCTTTTTTTAAATGAATTTAGGACAGGATGTACAGGGTCACACTACATAGATGGGGACTCTAGTGATTCTCCTTTTTTCAGCCTCCCAAGCACTGGGGTTACAGGTACATGCCACCATGCCCAGTTTCAGCTGCTATCTCAGTATGCCCTGGGGGTGGGGCTGGCAAGGCAGGCCAGGGATCCAACTCCAGCACCTGCACTCTGCCTACATAGGCGCTTTAGTCCACTGAGCTATCTGGCTGGCCCTCATTCATTTAGATTTCTAACTGCTTGTAAATTCTTTCCCATTCTAATTCTTTAGGCTTGTGATTTTTTTTTTTAATCGGATGGATGCATCCTCCAGCATTTATCTTTTACAAATTTATTTTTTCTAGCTTATGCTTTAACATTTCCAATAAATATTAAATCCAGCTTTGCAATTTCTACTCCCAAAAGAACCTTTTTGAGGTACATTCTAGTACTATTATAGACCTTTAGAAACAGTGCAGAAATAGCACACAGAGCTCTCACACACCTTTGTCTGGATTCTTGGTATGTTAACATCTAACTTGACCATGGGACAATGATCATAATTAAGCAATGACCTGGTCATAAACTCGACTGAACTACAGAGACTGCAGAGCTGCTCTATGAGCATAGCTTTGTGAGTCTGGTGATGCCCCTTCCAGCTTCGTGTCATCACCTCTTGCCTCTTTGAGCTCTCCTCTGCAGGGCAGCAAGGTCAGCCAACATTTTGGCCCTAGCCTTTCAAGGTCAGTGAATATTCAGGACATAGGAGAACCTGTACTGCAACACCATGTATCTCATTTGTGGCCCAAATTTTCTGATCAAGGAGATTATGGGGCCACAGAGAAAAGTGACTGATGATGTAGAGTGTGCCTAAGGAGAGTCACATGGAGAGAAAACATTCTCTTGGGTTTTCACAGAAAGCAAATTGGTCAAGCAATGGTCAAGACTCATCCACATCACTGACACTGACAAAGCATCTACAAACTGTGGTACAGAGTTTCAGGACAAATCCTGAGGGGACTTGACTGACCTTATCAGGTACAAAAGTTACATTTCTTGTTATATAGGTCTTGGTTTATCTTGGTCTTAACCATCCAACAGAAAAGTGTAAAAATGAAGTATAAAAATAAAGCCTTATTAATATGCTAAGCTGTAAAAGGCTCAAGTCAACAACTTCTGACATTGCCAGTCCTACAGATAACCCACTACTATTATGGACTACTGGACTATATTGGATTATTTTGCTGAATTCACACACCTACAATACTTAAATGGCAATGGAATACCCATCTCTGACAAAACTAAACATAAAAAGGGGATACAAATGAATGACCATTTTGTATCTGTATATACAAAATAGTTATGATAGATATACAGCTAATTTTCCTTCATTCAATGACTAGAAAGATTTGTACTAATAGTCTTTGGACAGGATATCATATCTGCATCTTGTACTATGAATAACCACTAAGACAATAATATGCAATGTATTAATTATTGAAACTGTCCTACTAATTGGTTTTGAAACTGTCTCATTGCTATTTGTCAATACAATTATTTTTTAAAAAGTCTATGTTCCTAGTAGTGTTTCTGGTTTTAAATTCTACTCTGTTATTAATATAAATATTTTATTTTTTATATTTAAACTAAGTAGTAGAAATTACATGGCACAAATTAATTCTTCCTGTGACATTCACCGAAGGTTGTCTTCAGACAAAATGAGTTTCCTTTGTACAGTTTATACTGGAATTTTGATTTGCTAAAAAACATGCTATGTTCTTCCTTTTAATTGGCATATTTAAAATTATTTACATGTAACATAATTTTCAACGTGTTTAGATTTCTATCCTATTATTATTTGTTGCCTTTCTATAACATAAGACTCTTTTTAAAATTTTTTTTCTTTAATATTTCATTGATTAATTTATTTATGTGACACAGGGTCTCACTATGTAGCTCAGACTCACAGTGCTGCTCCAGTCTCAGCCTCCCCAGCACTGGGACTGAAGGTTGCACCACCACGTGCAGTTTCAGAAGCTGCTGAGGGCCAGCGTGGCATGTGGTGCCAGGGATCAAACCAAGGTCTTTGAGCTTGCCACTGAACTATACCTCCAGCCCCAGTCTCTTTGTTTCTCTTGTTAAATTTCTCTTCCTTTCTGTGGAATAAATGCATAATTTGAGAGTCATTGTTATCTCTGTTACCGACTTGTTTAGCTAAATTTTGTTTTGTTGTGTAACAACTTATGGAAGGCTTCGTTGACCTTCAGTGTTCAACTTCTGTTTGGTTTTCATGGTACTTTATTTCAAGGAAGAATTAATTCCTATTTTATCTAATTATTTTTACAAAATGTTATTTGTATTTACAGTACAATATCTTAAAAGAAGTATACATGGAACAATAGCTAAAGTGAGCTACATGACATGCATTGTGCACGAACAGTCAACTTTCAGGTAATAGTATTATATGATTATGAAAAATATACAATACATTTCTATTTCTCTCTCCTATTCTTTCTGTATTTAGCCATACATTTTGGTTCTATATTAGAAAAATGCAGGATTGTGAATTTTCTTTAAATCATTATCTTTGAAAGTTTTTTAAATGACAATTTTTAGGAGTTTATTCATATAGTTAACCATTTTTAACACTCAAGCTTTGTGTAGGGTCCAGTTTCTATCTGGCACCAGTTTGAGTCTTTCTAAACATTTGCTCTACAGTTCCTCTTTTTCTTTTTTCCTGTAAGTCACATGATAAGTTTCTTTAGCTTTCTTTACTTGGAAAGCTATATTTGTCTTTATTTTTAAAGAATATTTTTATTGGATGCAAAAGTCTAGGTTGATAGCCTTAAATTTCTTTTCTTCAACACTGAACAATCATTCATTTTTTTATTATTATTATTTTTATTGAAGAACAAATAGCAATGAGACAGTTTCAAGACAAATGAATAGAACAGATTCTGTAAATTAATACATTGCAAAATGTTTTGGTATCGTACAAGGTGCATACATGATATTATATTTACAGGCATTATTATAGCAAATGTTTCTAATCAGTGAATAAAGAGAGTGTAGCCATATACTTATTTTTTATAGCTGAATTATATCACAGATTCAATAATTAATACTTTCTACCTTGTTATCTCCCTAGTGTTTGTCCATAGCACTAGAAGCCAACATAATACCTTGTCCAACCACTATTAGTGCAAATCTTGGTTCTCATGGAATTATGCAGAAGCACAACATATTTATCCTAACTGTACTGTTTATACACACACATCATGATTCTTCCTTTGTATACCCCATTTTTTTTTGTCTAGACCTGACAAAGATGGGCACTCCATTGTCATTAAACTTATTTAGGTGCCTGAATTCAGCAACACAATCCAACATAGTCCAGCATTCCACAATAATAGTGAGTTACCTGAAGAAGTTGTGGACTATAGTCATTTACAGCTCAACTTATTATTATGACCCCAACTTATATACCTCATTTTTATACTTTTCTACTGGATTATTAAGACCGAGATAGATCAAGGCCTATATACCAAAAGATGTAGCTTTTGTTTCTGATGAGGTCAGTGAAGTCTCCTCAGGGTTTCTCTTGTAATCCTGTACATTATTCTGTAGATCCTTTGTCTGTGCCATCCATGTAGATGAGTCACAGCCAATGCTTGCCAGTTTTCCCTCTATGAGAGCCTGAGAGAAAGGTTTCTCTCCATGTGACTCTCTCCAGGTACACCATACATGATCAATCTCTTTCCTCTGTGGCTCCATAATCTCCTTAATAAGAAAATTTGGGGCACAACTGAGTTTCATGATATTACAGTACAGGTTCTTCTATGCCCTGAGTCTTCACTAACCTTGAAAGGCTAGGGCCAAAATGTTGGCTGGCCTGCGGCTCTTCTATTTCTCCAATTTTGATCTATGAACATAAGTTGTTAACCATCCAGAAGAAAAGCTAATTAGTACCCTGTAGCATATGCCATTCAGTTTCCCCTCACTATCTGACTCAATTGTTTTTAGTTGTTGTACATTTCTATTTGTATTTCTTCTTTTGACTTCTTATACTAGGGAGACTATATGATATTTGCACATGTGTGTCTGGTTTATTTCACTTACGAGTATATGTACAAGTGGCATCCACTTCAGTATAAATGCTTCAAGTTTATCATTCTTAATAGCTGAGTAATACTCCATTATATAGAAATACCACATCTTTTTCAACCATTCCTCATGTGATGGACATCTTGGTTGTTTCCAAGATTTGGCTATCACAAATTGTGTTGCTATAAACATAGGTACACATATATCACTATGATATAATGTATTCAGTTCCTCTGGGAAAATTCCCAAGAGCTGGCTTGAATGGGATTTCCAGTCCTACTCTTTTGAGGATTCTCTACACTGATCTCCACAATGGTTGTACCAGTCTACATGCCCACCAGCAGTGGAGAAGTGTTTCCTTTACCCCATAAACTTTCCAACATTTGTGGTAGTTGATTTCCTTATGATGGCCACTTTTTCTGGAGTGAGATGCTATATCAATGTTGTTTTTATTTGCATTTCAAAGATGGCTAGTGATGTGGAGCATTTTTTCATATATTTATTTGATTCTTTAATTTCATCCTCTGAGAAGTGTGCATTCATCTCAGATGCCCATTTCTGAATTGGGTCTTTACATTTGAGGGCCCTGTTATATCGTAGTTCATTATATATCCTAGACAGCAGACCTTTGTCTGATTGCTCATTAGTTAGGACTTTTTCAAAATTTGTAGGTTGTCTTTTCACTGTTGACAATTTCTTTCGATGTGCAGAAACTCCTCAAGAAGAGTTGATCCCAGTTGTTGATTCTTTCAAGTGTTTCCCGTGCCAGTACATGTTTGTTCATGAACTCCTCATATACCCCTATGTCTTCAAGAGTTCCTCCTACTTTCTCTGCCAGGAGATTATGTGTTTCTGTTTTAATGTTTAGATCTTTAATCCATTTTTACTTTAGCTTAGTGCATGGTGATAGAGCTGGGTCAAGTTTTAGTTTTTGGCATGTAGAAAGCCAAAGTTTTCAGCACCATTTGTTAAAGAGGCTTTTATCCAGTAAGCTTGTTTGATCCCTTTATTAAAGATCAGATGGCTGAGTGTGTTCATAGATGCCTCTGCATCTTCTAATCTATTCCATTGATCCTCAGGACTACTTCATTGCCAATACCATGTTGATTTTATCACAGTGGCTTTGTAGTATAATTTCAAGTCAGGAATTACGATGTCTCCTTCCTTGTCTTTATTGGCCAAGATTGCCTTTGCTATTCTAGGTCATTTGTGGCTCCAAATAAATTTTAGGAATGATTTATCTAGGTCTTGGAGGTATGTTGGTAGCAGTTTGATAGGGATTGCATTAAATCTGTACAGCTATTTTGGGAGTATGACCATCTTCACGATGTTGGTTCTTCCTATCCAGGAGCATGGAATATCTTTCCATTTTTTGAAATCCTCTATAATCTCTTTTCGTAGGGTGCTGTAATTTTCTATGAAAAGATCTTTGACTTCCTTGGTTAAGTGAATTCCAAGGTATTTCATTTTCTGCATTGCTACTATAACAGGTATTGTTTCTATTGTTTACCTTTCAGTGTGCTTGTTATCTGTGTAGAGGAATGCTATTGACTTTTGAGGATTGACTTAGTATCCTGCTATGCTACCAAATTTCTGTATCAGTTCTTGTAGTTTCTTGGTGGAATTTTTGGGGTTTTCCAAGTAAAGTATCATGTCATCTGCAAATAGTGATAATTTAACTTCTTCTTTACCTATTCTTATTCCCTTTATTTCTCCCTCTTTTCTAATGGCTGTTGCTAAGGATTCCAAGACTATATTGGATAAGAGGGGTGATAGAGGACATCTTTGTCTTATACCTGATTTAGGAGTAAAAAAGCTTTCTCTGCATCAATTGAGATGATCATGTGGTTTTTAGATTTCAGTCTATTAGTATAGTGTATTACATTAATAGATTTTTGAATATTGAACCATCCTTGAGTCCCTGGGTTGAATCCTACCTCATCATGTTATATGATCTTCTTGATGATTTGCTGTATTCTATTTGCTAGGATTTTATTGAGCATTTTTTCATCTATGTTCATGAGGGAGATTGGCTTGTAGTTCTCATTTTTTGGTTGTGTCTTTTCTTGATTTTGGTACCAGTATAATACTTTCCTCCAGGAATGATTTTGGGAGGACTGCTTCCTTTTCAATTTCACTGAAGAGTTTGAAGAGTGTAGGGATTATATCTTCTGTAAATTTCTTGTAGAGTTTTGCTGTGAATCCATCAGGACCAGGACTTTTCTTTGTTGGTAGGCTTTTTATTATGTTTTGCATTTCATTGGCTGTTATTGGCCTATTGAGACTTGTTATATCTTCTTGGTTCAGTTTTGGTAATTTGTATCTTTTGAGGAATCTGTCCATTTCTTCTGTGTCTTCTATTCTGTGAGCGTAAAGATTCTCCAAGTAACTATTGATAATCTTCTGAATTTCTGCTGGGTCTGTGGTGATTTCACCCTTTTCATTCCTATTGCATGTACTTGAATTTTTTCTTTCCTCTTTTTGATGAGGTTGGCTAGAGGCTTATGAACTTTATTTAGTCTTTCAAAGAACCAACTTTTTGATTTGTGGATTCTTTGAACTGTTTTCTTCATCTCAATTGAATTAATTTCTGCTCTAATCTTTATGATTTCTTCCCGTCTTTGTGTTCTGGGTTTCATTTGCTCTTCTTTTTCTAGATGTCGGAGGTGCAACATTAGGGTGTTTATTTGTTCCCGTTCTGTTTTCCTAATGTGTGAGTTTATAGCTATCATTTTTCCCTCTAAGAACTGCTTTCATTGCATCCCATAAATTCCAGTAAGTTGTGGTTGACTTTTAATGAAAAGTATTTAATGAATTGTAGATATTGTTGGATTTCTTGATTAATTTCTTCTGTGACCCATTGATTGCTGAGTAGGGTATTGTTTAATTTCCATAAATTTAGCAGGTTTTTCTGGTTTCTTTTGTCATTTAGTTCCTGTTTCATTGCACTGTGGTCAGATAATATGCATGGGATAATTTCTGTTTTCTTACATATATTTACGCATGACCTCTGGACCAGTATGTCATCTATTTTGGAAAATGACCCGTGTGCAGCTGAAAGAAAAGTGTATTCAGCTGTGGTTGGGTGGAACACTCTGTATATGTCTACCAGGTCCATTTGTTCCAAGCTCTGTTTCACTTCTGCTACTTCCCTGCTAATTTCTTGTCTGGTTGATTTATCGTTTTGAGATAAGGGGGTGTTAAGGTCTCCTGTTAAGATTGTGGTCTTAGATATTAGGATTTTCATGTCCATTAAGATTTGTCTTACATAGTTGGGTGCTCCTGTGTTTGGTGCATAGATATTTATGAGTGTTACCTCTTGCTCTTGAATTTTTCCCCTGACCAATATATAGTGGCCTTCTTTGTGTCGTTTGATCCTTCTTGGTTTGAAGTTGAGACTGTCTGAGAACAGAATTGCTACTCCTGCTTTTTTCTGAGGTGCTGGGGCATGTAGTATTGTTTTCCATCCTTTGACTTTGAGCCTATGAATGTCCTTTTGAGTTAAGTGTGTTTCTTGTATACAGCATATAGTTGGATTTTGTTTCCTAATCCACTGTGCCAGTCTACTTCTCTTAATTGGTGAATTGAGTTCATTTACATTGACGGTTATAATTGAAATGTGCTGACTTATGTTTGTCATGATGTTTACCTGCTGCTGTTTACTCCTTTGTATCCTGTGTTTAATTGTCTGTCCTGTTTAGTGGGTTCCTTCCATTCTTGTTCATGGAGTTTTGGTCATTGCTGTCCCTCTCTAGAACATCTTTCAGCAGCCTGTGTAGGGATGGCTTTGTCATCATGAAATTCTTTAGTCGTTCTTTGTCATGGAAGTATTTGACTTCTCCATCAAACTTGAAAGAGAGTTTTGCATGGTATAATATTCTGGGCTGAAATTTGCTTTCATACAGGACTTGAAGTACTCTGCTCCATGCTCTCCTTGCCTTTATTGTTTGTGTAGAGAAGTGGGCTGTAATTCTGATGGGTTTTCATTTGAATGTGATCTGCTTCTTCTCTCTAGCAACCTTCAGTATATTATTTTTGTGTTGGATTTCTCGGATCTTGACTATTATGTGTTTCAGTGTGTTTTTACTTGGGTTGAAGTTATTTGGTGTTCTGTATGCTTTAGTGACCTGAATGTTGGATTGTTTCTTCATATTTGGGAAGTTTTCTGCGATTACTTCTCCCCAAATTGTTTTTATGTCATTTGTATTGACTCCTTCATTCTCCTTGATGCCAATTAATCTCACATTGTTCATCCTGGCATCACTTGCAGGTGATAGATTATTTTTTCCTCCATTCTTATTGTTTTTAAGAGATCCTTTCTTACCTTTTCACTAGCTGCACCAGCATCTTCAAGATCTGAAACTCTGTCTTTGCTTTCACTCAGTTTGTATACTCGTGATTGATATTTTTTAGTTCTTCTATATCTCTTTGACTCTGTTTCATGCGTTCTATTCCTTTTCTGTATTGCTCATTCATTTTTTTTATCTATGTTTTCTTTAGAGGTAGTTATTAATTCTTTTTCTGCAGAGTTTCTTCCAAGTTGGGTTTCTTCTGTATATTTCCGGACTTGTTTCTATATTTCCGATGCTATGATTTCAAAGAATTCTTTTTTTTCAAAGAATTTTTTTTTTTATTTCAGGAATTATTTCTGCTTTCAGTTCCTCATGACCTTTCTGATGTTGTTTCTTTGCTTCAGACACTGTTAATTCATACGTGTCAGCTGGAATAGTGCTGTCTGCACTTATTCTGGGTGAGCATTCGTTTTCCCCCCAATGTTTCTGGATTTGATTCTTTATTTCAGATGCTATGCATTCAGATATTTCTTTTTTATTTCAGGAATTAATTGTCATCTGAGTTCCTCTATACCTTTCTGCTGTTGTTCTTTTGCTTGCGTATCTGTTAATTCATTCATTTCAGCTGAGCTAGTGTCCTCTGAACTTACTGGTGGACTTGAGGCCTGAGATTGCATTTTTCTCTTTGTCTTTGTCATTTTGTATAGCACTGACTTCTGACCTTTGGTGTAGAGCTTTGGTGCTGCTATAACCTTAGCGTGTAATGGGATTCGGGTGCCAATCTATTAAGTTTGAGATTATCCAGTTATGCCTGGCCTGGATCTAGCTGTTGTGTTCAGTTATTTTTTGCTGCACCTCCTGTGGTTCCCCTCTGTTGGTTCCCTGTTTAGGCAAGCACAATCTGAACTGGGATGCAGAGGGAGTAGTGAAAATTCCCACTGTCTTGGCTGGCTTTGGGGCAAGGACCCGGAAAATTGCCGGAGTCGACCCTCCTGTGTCACTCTCTAGGTGAGCGGGCCTGGGCTTTGGTGGCTCTGCTGGGCTCCCAAAAGGATAGTGGATGTTCTTATTCACTGGGTAGCCTGTGCTGGGTCAGCCAAACTGTTCTGGGTCCGGGGCCATGGGGTGAGACTTGGGATTGCTGAGAAATGTCCCTCCAGTGCAGCAGGCCTGGAGCTCTCACTCACCAGCTGACCTGCACTGGGTTTGGGGCCGCCTGAACAGTCATTTGGTTTACATGAATTTTTGATATAAACTTGAAATCTTATTTGGTCTATAACAGAATTCTCTAGTTATAAAATTTTTACTTGGATGACCTGTAGTCCTGCCTCTGTGGTTTTCCTGCCTGTGACTTTTTAGGCATCCTGGGCCTACCTGCATGTAGCCTTCAAATTTTCAGAGATTTGAGCTATGCTTTTAGTAACATGTCTCCCTCCAGGTGCCCTCCCATGTCCCCGTGTCCCAGCCACCGCAGGCACAGGTGGTGTGTGAGTGCTCGGCATTCTCCGAGGTGGCTTGTTCAGCCCTCCTTCTCTGCCTCTGCATCTCATGCTGCATAAGCCCACTGCTTGCCCAGACTCACTGCCAGCATCCAACCTCGTGTCACCCCAGCAACAGGACCCCACGTCAGCATTCTACATGTCTTCTGCAGGAAACACTTCTACTCTTTTTCACACATTAAGCATCTCCCCCTTCCTTCATTCTTTGAGCTTATTTGTGAGTGGCCTGATAGTCTCAGGTACTTCATCTTTTCTTTGCACCCTTTTCTATTATTTTTTCTCCTTGTAAATGGTTACATTTCAACTCTTCACCGTGTCCAATGACTTGATAATCACAGTACCCAGCATCCAGACAAGCATGATTATTCCACTTAGATTCACTTTATTGCTTTAGAGCATGTCATATTTTGTCCTGGTGGCTTGCTTTGTTTCTTGTAGAACATCTTATTACTTCAAAGCTTACTTTTGAGCTTGATGGGGTTGGCTGTGCCCCAGGACTATTCTGAGAAGAGCTTGGCCAGGCTAGTAATCTGACCCTGGTGGGACTCCAGAGCGGGCCACCACTGGAGACACTCTATGTTGGTCAAGAGTCATTGGAACATCTCTCCGTGTGTGGCTTGGGGAATTATAAGCTTTTGTTTCACGGCCATTATTTTCCTGACCTCATGAAATTTCCCCCAATATATACACAAATTAATATTATTTCAAATACTTGAATTTACCCTGATGTAGACTTTTTGTTTCCTCGAAGCTCATGATTTTTCGCCTTGTCTTGATTAGATCAGGGAGAAGCATGTACTTCTCCCTGATAACCCTTTCACCCTTCTTGTCATGCCCTTCATGGATGCCATATGGCTCACTGTGTATCTCATAACTTATGAGAATTAGCTTCAGATTTGTACTACCCCAATCTACTTGATGCAGTACACATATAAAAACATTTGAGATATTAGTTATTAGCATTATACAGAATTATTGTCTCCTCTTTTTTGGTAGTTCTGTTAATACAACACCCAAACAGTAATGATACAAACTCAATATTTCACTATTGCAATTTTTGGAATTTATTGTTAATTGCCATTTCATTAAGTTTGTTAATTTTCTGGCTAAAGAAACTGGTAAGGAAAGGGAAAAACTATAAAATAGAAATCAATCCTTTAAAATTTTGTTCTTTTGGGGCTGGGGAGATGGCTTACTGGAATAAGTGCTTCCCTGGCAAGCACAAGGGCCTGAGTTTAATCCCTGGTTCCATCAAAAAACAAATAAAATAAAATTTTATTCTTTTGAAACTGTCTTGCTCTGTACCTGCCTCATGGCTCTGTGATGACTTTTCTGACCCCTGAGCCATAAGAGCAGGACGCCTGATGGTAACACACTCCATGAGCAGCAATTCAGCCCTGTGACTAATGACTACACCCTGCTATCTTATGTGAAGAACTACCAGGCCGCTCGGTGTGGCCTTTGTACCTCCTGCCTATGCCTCATGTATAAGCCCTGGGCCTCCAGAAGTCAGGGCCTGATGCTTTGGAAAGGATCCTGCAGAGGACCGCTGGTGGGCGGTCAGCTTGTGGCTCCAGGTGAACTGAACTGCATGGCGCTGGTGCAGGAGGTCACCAGAGGACTGTTGCCAGCAGCATGAGAGGCGGAGCTGAAGAAGCTGCTAACAGGCCATTAGGGAGTTGTTGGAGAAGCTGTTGGAGCTGTGGGAAGATTCTGGTTCTCTTGAGCTATTCTCCTGGGGGACCTTGTCATGCTGGCTTTCCTGATGAATTTGGCTGTTCTTGTCACTGGAGGAGATTGGGCCCCTCTTTGTGCAGGGGGGAAGATGGTTCACCGAAAAGCCAAGTAGAGAAGGTCATTGCATTAGCTCTCCTGATGGCAACTCAGCTTTCCTCGTCACTAGAGGAGCTCAGACCGCTCTGTTACCTAGGGTGGCTGTGGTACTTTTGGGGGAGCTCTGGTGCTATCTTGAGCACTGCTTCCTAGCTCCAGTGCAGACCCCCCAGCTGCTGGCCCAGCTCCTTCATCCCCTTGGCACAGACTTCCCAGTTTCCACCACTGCCCTGTGGGCCTTTCAAGCGCAGATCCATGAAGCAGGCCTGCATGAGACATCGTCATGGGCTCTTGGCCTACAATTGAACTTAGGAGAGGCCTTGTTATGAGCTCTAGGTCTTCAGCTGGACTCATGCAGGGTATTGGGTTCCAGGCCCTCCACTGGGTTCTTTGGTCTTTAGTGTATGGACAGATTTCCTGCACTCTTTGTGTATGATTCTTTGGGTGATTATAAAATAATCTTATAAAATGTGTCCTGTATTTTATTGTTTGCCTTAAAAAGATCCCAAGCCAAGACAGATTCCCAATAAGTGCCCCTAGACATAAATAAAAGTGGCTGCAGATCCTGGGTGCTGTTTCAATGGTTCTCCTTGCGATACTAGTAAGAACTGAAAGCTATTAGATCCTTAACATTTATTTTTTTGGCAGAACCAAGGATTGAACTCAGACCCTTGCACTTGCCAGGGAAGCGCTTATTCTACTGACCCATCTCTCAGGCCCTCTCAACATTTTGTCATGTTGACCTTAATAGCTCTAGTTCTCTTCTCTTGTCCTTGTGGATTTGCATAATCATTGGTATCATTTTTTTTATCAAATTCAAACTCAACTTTGCTCCCACTCTCGTCCTTTGTGATTTTTATTGGCCCATGTTATACATTTCTATGTATTATATACTCAATAATAAAACATTATATATATAGCTTTGTATAATTGCTTTAAAGTTAGTTATGAGGACAAAGGAAAAGTTATATATGTATAGTCTTTCTTTTACAATTGCATAACTACCTTTAATAGTGCTACTGTGTGTGTGTGTGTGTGTGTGTGTGTGTGAATTTGAATTAGTTTAGGGTCATGAGTTTTCAGCCTGAAGAACTTCCTTGGCTACTTCTTACAAACAAGGTGATCTAGCAATGAATTTGAGTGGATTTTTGCTCATGCTAGAATATCTTTCTTTCATTATTCTTCCTGAAAAGTAGCTTTGCCAGACGTAAGATTCAGACTGATAATGCTTTTTTCTCTGAATCCTTTGAATGTGCTGTCCCATCATCTGGCCTGCATCGTTAGCTGCAGAGAAGTCAACTGCTGGCATTAAGAGGGTATTTTTTTGTGGTTGATGAAAAGATTTATCTTTGCTGTGGTCAAGACTGCTTTCCTCTCTGTGGTTTTCAACTTATTTGCCAGGCTGTGCCTACCTAGGGAGCTCTTTGCCTTACCTTAAGTTCACTGAGCTTCCTGGGTACAGGTTGCTGGGAGCGTCCGGCAGGCTAGAGAGCGCCTGCTCTGTTCCGCATCCGCCCCGCTCCAGGGCTCCCTGCTGTGCCCTTCGCGGGTGTGCAGTGATGGCTCTCATTGCTGCGAGACCCTATTCAACTTTCATTTTTCCTTTCTGTACATGTCGTGGGCTATTAATACATCTCTACATTCCCTGATTCTTCCACCAGCTCAACCCTACTATTGGGCTCTTCTGGTGAATTTTTCATTTCAGTTGTTATACTTTTCAATGCTTGACTTTCCATTGGTTCCTTGTATTTAATTTTTATTTCCTTATTGATATTCTTTATTGATATTATATCTTTCCAAAAACTTTTTAAATTATGTTTCTTTTGTTTCTTTGAATATAATACTCTTGTTGAACTTCTTGTTAAAGTTCCATGGTTACTCTCACAGGCAAATTTATTTTGCTTGATTTTTTTCCCCTCAGCATATATACAGTTCCTTTGGGTTTCTTTATGTTTCATAATATTTTTTTTAGAAACTAAACATTTTTTTTGGTACTAGGGGTTGAATTCTGGACCTTGCATTTTCCAGACAGGCACCACATATTCTATGGCTGGTAATATGGACTATATTCTCAGCCATAGAAACTAAACTTTATTTACTTATTTATTTATTTGGTACAGGGTCTCACTAAGCAGCTCAGATTCACTGTGATCTTCCTGTCTCAGCCTCCCCAGCACTGGGATTGCAGGCACGGGCCTCTCAGGGCTCAGCACAGCACCCTTGGCTCTCAGGCCAGCAGGGCATATAGTAGCAGGGACCACACCCAGGTCTCCGTGCTTGCCAGGCAGGCGCTTAGACCACTGAGCTATCTCTCAGCCTGCAAACTCAGCACTGTTGATAATTAGTGGTAGGAGCTCTGTGTACTGGTTTCTTTCCCTGTATAAATCTTGTTATTATTATTTATTTGCTTGTCAGTGGTCTGGGTTTCCTTAATGGAATGGATTTGTCCGGCAGCTGAGGACTCCTCAGGAGTCGGACAACCTCGGGTATAGCCACAGAAACCCCAGTGTGATGGCTATTTGGCCAGGGCTTTCTAAACCACTCACCCTGCTCTTAAGCTCTGTTAATCCTGCTTATTACCTGATTGTTCACAATAGACAGGGACCTAAGCTGCGCTGGTGCTAATCCAGTCAGGTTTGGGCTGCCTAGAAGACGCAGTCCAAGAGGTCAGTGTGGGGACATACGGCACCTTCACGCCCAAGCTCAGGTGGACACTTCCCCCCTTCCTCGCTCTCCCATTTCCTATTCTCCACGCTACCACTGCCTGGCACAGTCTGTGCCCTGACCCCACAGCTGGCATTTGGAGGAGGGCGCACTTCCCCTGAATGCCACCTCGCTTTCGGGTGGAGAGGAAACAGTCGCCTTGGCTTCGGAGCCTGGAGCACTGCCTCAGGAGCCTCAGGGCACCGCGGGTAACACAGAGCCCTCCTCCCAGTGGCCGGGCAGGGGGCATGGCCCCTCTCCTGGGCAGCCTCCACAGCACGTGGCTGAGGGCAGGACGCAGAGTGCAGACATCTGTCCCTTGTAGGAAGGTGAAGACAAGGAGCTGCGTTTCTGGCGGCCGGGTGGGCCCTAGAGCTTCTGCCTCACTGATGGGAGCCCCGCAGTCCCCAGCATCCTAAGGTGGAGACGTTTGTGCGCGCTTTTGATGTAAAACCTTCTGTGGGGAGAGATTATGGCTTGAGAGTGTCCTGCCGACGTGCGAGGCTGGAAGCTTGGTCACCAGCGTGGGTGCTGAGGTGCTGGATCCCTCAGCATCCCTGGATGCGGTGACGTCCAGCGAAAGGTAATTAGGTCATAGCGCTTCATTTCAGGAATGAAGGGTTTCACAAGTCTCCCCAGAGTGAGTCTGACCTCGCAGCAGGGGCTCGCTCCCACAGGAGCAGAGTTTTATAAAATGAAGTGATGCTGCCCCTTCCCAGCCTCTTGCTCCCTGCTTCCCTGACCTTTCTCTCTCCTGCGCAAGCTTCTGCCCTGGTATCTGCCAGAAGGCCTTTGCCAGGGCTGGATGGTGCCAGTGCCATCGATTGAAGCTCCAAAACTGAGCTAAATAATCCTCTTTTTAAAATAGATCCCTCAGCCTAGTTATGTGGCTACTGCCACACAAAGTAGGTAAAGACACGCTCCCCTGTGCCCTCTCCCAGGCAGGGCTCTGGCTGAGGATAAGAGCAGCACCCCACAGATAACTGCTCTTCTGGATCAGAGTGTGCACTCCACGGGGTGTGGCAGGGCAGCCTCGAGTCTTGTTACCTCACCTCCCTTGGGCTGCAGCCACCACCCTGTGATCCCAGGGGCCCCCAGGCTTCCCAGCTGGACCGACAGGGGCCCAGGCTCTCAGCCCCATTTGCTGGATCTTGATCTCAGCAGAGGGAACTGGGGGCAGGAAGGGGAAGCTATGTTCTTCCTCAATCAGGCAGGGGCTTCATGACCTCCGGGAGGTTGGGGAGAAGCATGTGCTGTTGCTGCAGCTGTCTGGAGGGCATTTTCTGTCTGGGGCAGCTGGGAAATGGGAGGAGGTGGGTCCTGGCTCTGAGTCCACCGAGCCTGCCCTTCTCTAAGAGTTCTCGCATGATTTTTCTGAGTAAATGATGTTTTTCCTTATAACATGACTTGCAAATATTTTCAGAGAGTGAAGTTTTGTGTGTGTGTGTGTGTGTGTGTGTGTGTGTGTGTGTGTGTTAATTCTCACTGGTTTGCTGGCCAGAGTGGATAGAGTGTTTTGGGGTTCTTCATGCCATCACCTCAAAAATTGCATTCTGCAACCACTGGGTTGTATTTTGTATTTTTAAAATATTTTTTGTGGGGGCAACCTAAAGCTTGTACCAGGGGCTGGGGAGATGGCTCAGTGCTTCCCTGGCAAGCACACAGGCCTGTGTTCAATCCTCGGTTCCACCAAAATAATAATAAATAAAATAAAGCTTGCCCATACCAAGAGACTACAAAGAGACACAGAACTTAGAGCCCCCTAAAATGTAGGGGCTCTTGTCTCCCTTCAGCTAAGAGCCCTGATCAACCTGGGGAGACAGCTCAGTGGCCTATGTGCCTGCCTGGCAAGCACAGGTCCTGAGTTTGACCATTGGTACAGCAAAAAAAAAAAAAAAAAAAGAGCCCTGAGTGACTGGGGCACCTTGGCTTTAGTCACTCAGACGTGGGCATGAGCCATCAGAGGGTCCATGTGGCTGCCCCCATCCGCAGTGTGTGCACGAGCAAGATGAAGGTCTCCGCTGAGCTGACTCTCTGCGGTGTGTCAGCTCCGCACCTGCCACCTCCTCTTGGGAGCTCACAGGAGAGGCCAGTCAGACTGTGATCATCCTAACTGGCCTCCTACAGCTTTCTTCAACACTGGAGTTAAACCCAGGACCTTTCCCCAAGCTACTTCCTCTGTGCTATTTTAGTTTTTATTTTGAGTCTGAGTCTTACTTGATCAGTGGCCTAGGTGGGACTTGAACCAGCAACTCTTCTACCTCAGTCTTGCAAAGTGCTAAGATTATGGGTGTCTATATTTAAAGGTATGTGAGCACTCATGTGTGTGTGCACATGTGTGTGTGTGTGTGTGTGTGTGTGTGTGTGCAGGTACTGTAAAACTTTAAAAAATTATAGGAGAAAAATTATGTTGGTCATATTTTATAATGACTGCTTCAATATCCAGATTCCAGTTCCTAAAACATATGGCCTTCATGGCAGAAGATGTGGATGAGAAGTGGCCTCAACACTGGGAGATTATCCCAGATTATCTAGGGGAATTCCAAAGCAATCCTGTGAAACCTTAAATACAAAGGTTTGCCTGCACTGGAGGCAGGTGGATGGCAGAGGAGGGGCTAGAGATCAAGCGCTGATAGCTCCTAGGAAGGCACAGAGGGTACCAGTCAGGCCTGTGCATTGACTCTGGGGGTTGGGAGAGGCAGGAAGCACTCTGATACCCCCCACTCTGCGAGAGCTGGAAATTTGACCTAGGAGATCATCAATTTGTGTCCCTTCCACTTATTTGGTTGGGGCAGTTCTTATAGCAGCAAGAGCAACTCATTCAGTGCACTTCCTGGATGTCCGCTCTACAGATCTGCTTGCTAGGAAGGAGTCACACCCAGTTGCGTGTCTACCTGACACTTCTGCAGGTTGCAGTGAGAATCCCTGTCTTACATCAGAAGTGAAATTTGAGCCATCAATTTGCTGCCTGGATGCTTTCTTTTACCCTAATTTCAAGCCTGCCTAGCCCCAGATCTCTCCAGACACCTCTGAAGAAGTGAATAATGAACATAAAATATGCCAAGTGCTAAACAACTTCATCACTGAACTGCTTAACTATAAAACATGGTTATTAAAAATGTAGCGTGGAGCCCGGATATGGTGCTGATGCTCTTCCAGTAACGACAGCACCTGCTGCTTCCTTTCACCTGGTCTTTGTGCTCTGTGACAGTGAGTCAAGTGGCCCCGAGTAGAGGCCGGGACAGCTCCCAGCTCCCGATCACCTGGGCTGCGGCCAGCTGGACGACTTCACACGCTGCTGGATCCCACGGATCACATTCAGATGCTACATTTCCAAGCCCCAGCACGCCGCTGTGTTCTCTTTGAGAATATGCTGGTTTACTGTGACATAGAAAGACTAATTTTTAATTTTTACATTTTTTGAATAAGAGGCAGAGAGGGAGGCAGTGGGAATTGAGCTCCACTTCCTAGACGCCATGGCCTCCTAGTTCACACCCATGCTAGGCCACACCCCCAAGGCAGATGCGCGGCTCAGCAGGGACGGTGGGGGCTCAGCAAGCTGTGACAGCCCCAAAATCACATCCCCAATAAAAGAGGCAAGCAGGCTTGTGACAGACCCCAAGGGCGTGATCTTTTGTTATAACATTTGAAATGTAAGAGAAAGGCAAGTTAGCATTTTAAATTCTAAAATAATTTGAGGTTTGTAGAAAATTTGAAAATAAAACAGTTGAGAATGCTTCACCAGTGTCTCTCTTGAGAAAATTTGAACTAATTTGGAAAATCTCTTGCCAAATGCTAATTGAATAAAAACTAATTAAAAATATAATACTAAGAAGGTAAATAAAGATTTAAAATGCATTCATTAAAGCAGGGTGCTATGGTGCGGTCTCCTAATCTAACCCCAGCTAGTAGGAGGCTGAAGCGGGAGAAATACCTGCAATCACCATGGGTGATGTTACCAAGACCTGCCTCAGAGGATTTATTCTTTAACTGAGGCAGAACTGCTGTGGTGAGGGAAAGTAGCCTGAGAACTGGATGGAAGTTGGGGCCCAGTGGTGCTCACAGGAGCATGGCCCTGCCTGTCATTTTCTGCTCCAGGGGCCAGAACAGGGCACAGAGCCCCGGGCCTGCAGGGTCCCATGCTTGCAGGGGTGTCGAGGCCAAGCACTGATGTGGCTGACTTCTGAGGCTGGTTCCCAGCACAGGGGATGTTGGGTCCTGAGCAGCAGGGCAGGGGCAGGCGCTGACCCTACCTTGGCTTCTGGTGCCTTTCTTGTTTCTCCTCAATGTGAAAAAATCGTTTATCACCAACTGTGAATGTCTCCCTCACCCCCTTTCCCAGGCCACCTGCACCAGCTTCGGTTCTCCCCATGAAGGCTGCCACCTCCTCTCCCAGGGCACGGGAGGTGTCTGCAAGTGAAGAAGAGCAGCTTCCTAATGGGGGCAGCTTTCACAAAATACTCAAGAAGTGCCTGGCTGCAGAGTGGGTGAGGCCATGTGCTGTGGGGGATCCAGCACGGCCCACAGCGAGCTTCTGAAAACTTCCTCCAAAGAGTTACCACTCTCTTTCCCTGGTCAGTTAACCTTTGCTGGCACTGCCTCTGGATTTCTCATCCCCTTCTTTCAGTGACCTTGCGTTGGGGTCCGCCTCGGTCTTTTGTCATCAGCGTCTGCATAGCTGACTTGGGGCTGAAGGTCATCTTTGCCCAGTGAGAACAATCGGGAAGAAGTGGCTGGATGTTTACTGCCTGTGGGAATCATGCATGTGCACGTGCTCGAGTATGCATGTGTGCACTGCGCATGCACACACACACACACACACACACACACACACACACACAGGGTCTCTTGCTGAGGCCAGTCGTTAGTGTGGTTGCTAAGTAAAGAGCCCCAAACCTTTGTGTGTTAATGTTGTAGACAGCTAAATTAGATAGAAGCATCATAGGCAGTCAGACTGGGCCAGACACTCTAAAAGACAATATGGAGGTGTCCTGGTAGCTTTGGGAGTGACAAAACACTCCCACTGCAGGCCAGACCTCAGGACAGAAGAATAAATGGAAACAGCCACAAACTTCCCTGTGGATGGGCATCAGGGGCTGATATTCTACACTTGATCTTAGCCAAAAGGCCAAGAAGCTATGGGCACTGGTATTCTGAATAGGTATCAATTACCTTGAAAGAGCCCAGAAGAGTCACGAACCCAACCCCCAACAGGAAGAGATCCGGTTCCATATTCTGGCCGCTCGCTGCATGACTTGCTTCCCCACTGGAGTCTGAGTCAGTCGATTTTGCCTGAGCACTGGTGCACTTGTAACCTTACTGGTTACTTAGTTTCGTTCCACCTCCTGTCCACGTAAGTGAGTTCTCATGTTCTCCACCTTAGATCCATCTCACTGCATGGTTTTGCCCTATAAAAATCCCTGAAAGGAAGGGCTGGCCATGTAGCTCA
This sequence comes from Ctenomys sociabilis, assembly GCA_004027165.1. NCBI lineage: Eukaryota > Metazoa > Chordata > Mammalia > Rodentia > Ctenomyidae > Ctenomys > Ctenomys sociabilis. The sequence continues at coordinate 88,859 of PVKA01002501.1, read as the reverse complement.
GCAAGCTGAAGCACCTGCTTAGGCAGACGCAGAGGCCAGGGGTTGATTCCCAGCCTGCTGTGCTGGCCGTTCCTGGGGCGTGCTGAGATGGTGATTGAGACCAGGCATGGTGGCGTGCACCTCTATTCCCAGTGCTTGGAAGGCTGAAAATAGGAGGCTCACTACGAGTCTGATCTGTGTAATGAGACCTTGTAGACCCTGTACTAAATACATTTTTAAAAAATCCCTAAAAGAGACAGCTTCCCATGCAGCCTCCTTGGGTCCCCCTTCTGTCCTTCTCTTGGAAAGAAGCTTTCTTTCCCCCAACAAATATATTCTACTATTAACCTCCATTGTTTCTAAAATTCATTCTTCAGTTCTACCGAACACAAGCATGGCCCAGGCACCCTTCAGGCGGGAGTTTCAGTCCCCTCTATCTTTAACAATAGAGACTTGTGCTTTGCTTGGGAATTCGCAGCTTGCACAGGACTTGTGGCAGACTGGGCCCCTCCCTCTGGAGTCTGGTGATTGGCTGGCTTAAGAATGAAGGTTGGGACCAGAGCCCAGGGATGCTGAGGGGCATGACAGTCAGCAGACAGAGCAGGAAGGGGGCCCTGGTGTCGCCAACTCTCTCTACTTTTATTGTTATAGCCTCTCCAAATACTGTCTCTATATGGTGGCTTTGTCACAGCCGGACTTCTTATGGGTGGGCATTCAGAGAGAGGGAGGGAGAGGAGCTGTAATGCGCCTCTTAGCTTCTCCTTCAGGAGACACTGTCCCCACCAGCTTCCTGTAATTATCAGTGAGCCAGCAAGACCAGCCCAAATCTGGGACCTTTTCATAGAATGAGTATTGTCAATGTGACCATTTCTGAAAAAACATGTGATGTGCCTCAGGATTTGTGCAGTTTTCAGGAAAGAATGGGGCAGCTGTCCCTCAGTTTAACATTTTGTTTATTTTCATGATGCCTTCACATGGAACAAATGGGACCTAGATTGTGTAGACAAGCAGATCTCAGGCCTGTTTTGTGGGAGCTCCATAAGTTCAGACAGTAGTTGGAAGGATGTTTTAGGCAGCATTGCACACTGAGCGTTTGTGCTGTCTGCACCCAAGAGCTCCTGATCCCTTGCACACAGGTGGCTGGTCCTGCTGCATACAAGCTGCATCCTTCCTGAGTGCCGTTAGCTCCTGGCTGAGAGACACCCCAAGGGTCTCCCTGAACCTTGCCGCCACATGGGGACAGCACAGAGGTGGCATTCATGGGCTTCAGGGGGCCGGCTCTCTCCAGGCACTACATTCTGTCACCCTATACTTTCAACTTTCTAGAAGAAAAACTGCATTCTGTTGCTTCCAAGCCAACCAGCCTATGGAACTTGGCCAAGGAAGCCTGGGGAGACTAGGCAGCAACCTTTCCAGGAAGTGAGGGGACAGCTCTGATAACAGCAGAACTCTTACAGGTGAGCTGCTGAGAGTGCATCTGCATCCCTGTGAGAGAGCGAGGAGTGTTACAACAGAAGGGGCTAGGGTCTCACAGACTGCCTGTATTCTGAGGCTGCGGGGCCTGCCTCACACAGAAGACTGGTGGGTGACCTGGAGCAGGGTGATCTCCCCAGGCTGTGACAGTGTTCTGCTTGGCCCCTCTCCCTGCCTGCTCTTCTTATGGGTCTCTCCTTGAAGCAACTTCTCCATCTGTTCTACACTGCTGGACCTGAACCCTGCAGCCTACCCAGAGCATAAGCCCTGGGCTCCACAGGCTGGGGTGCCCACTTGCAGGGGCTGGCATGTGACAATGGCTTTCTTGAGGTACCATCCCATGGCAGAATGTGAGGATGTGTGTCTGTGTGTGTGAGAGAGAGAGACAGAGACAGAGACCCAAAACTCATTGCTTTCCCAGGAACCCAGTGCCCCAGAAAGCAGACCAATACTGCAACAATGGTGTTGATCCCTCAGTATGAGTGAAGTTCTCTTCGCAACCTTGTTGTATGGGGTTGGGTCTTCATGGACCTGCTCAGCCCTGGGAGACCCAAGCCTTGCCCTCCCTGTGTGGCCCCAATCCTTTGATATTTACAAACTGGATTTATTAAGTGAGTGGCCTCATCACTGCTTACCAGAGTCCCACAAATCCTACCAGATCGTGGGCGTCAGCCCTAGTTCCTTCTGGTGCTTTGGATAGGGAGCTGTAAGGTAGGGACGTGAAGTAGACACCCAGCGCAGTACTGCCAAGCACGCTGCATTTACCACTGCAGCGCACCTTGTCCTTTTACTTGCTAAGCCCTCCAGCTGCATTTTCATTGACCATTTCTTTGGGGTTATTGTTCAGCAGATTTGGGGTTATTGCAGTCTTCTCCAGCAGCATGCCAACCATGTCAGAACCCAGTTGCTACTTTCTTACTGTGTGATTTACACTGTTGCAGGTAAAAATTATTTTTGCTTTTTGTGCATGTGTGGTACTAGGGATTGAATTTGGGACCTTGTGCTTATACTTCCTAGGCAGGTGCTCGTGCCACTGAACTATCTCCCCAACCAGGCAGAACTTAAATGTGGGTTCATCCTCACTTTGTTTGAATGTCCCCACTGAGTGTCACAAGGATTGTTGCTATGTCATTGCAACAATCAACATCTAGGTTTCCAAGGGTGAGTTCACTCCGATCTGCAAAGTAAAGCGTTTCTCAGTGCTACGAAGCCTGGAATGAAAGCCCAGCTTCTCTACCTCTGTAGGAGCAACTATTCAGGCATTTAAAACATTTCTGAGGAGCTTCCATTTGGCGTGGGTACATGGACTGATAACCTGGACCTAGGCACAATGAAGGGAGCCCAGCAGCACAGCCATGTTGGAGGGCTACACAGCCAGGTTGTGCAGAGCCACAACTCCTCTCTCCTTTCATGGTGGAAGATGTTCTTCACTCACTGCCAGAGAAGAGCAGGGTGCACCATGCATTTCAGCAGATGTGCATAGTCTCCAAGCACAGAAAAATGTACAAGAAACTGGGAGACTGTCACGCAATGACCTACAAAGCCACTTCGGGGTTGAAAATAAAGGTGCATCTAATTATGAGCACTATTGCAAGTGATAAGCAAAGGCAGAAAAGGACCCACTCTAGAAGAGAAAGAAATGCCTTACAATAATGAAATGGTCACTTGCCAGCCATTACGTCTAAGAAAAATGAGTAAACAAAGGGCATAAAGAAACAATCAATTTCTCCGAAGGGGCTGGCTGGGGAATGACTGCTCTTCACAGATAATTGCAACTTGAGTAATATTTTATCCCTCTCGATGCATGGAAAATGATTTCACCATTGGGAGTTTTTTCTATTCTAGGGAAATGTATTACCTCCATTCACTACATGTGCAGTTTTACTTTCACCTGGTTTCCAAAGGAGATTCTAACTATCTTATGAAAAGCTGTGTTCTTCTCCAGAGAGAATATTGATGAGGTCTTCTGTTTTTAGGCGACTTCCTGGTTGCAGTGGGAACATTACAATTCGTCTGTCTGGGGGCATGATTTGGGATGAGGCTTTCTGGAAAGGTCACTGTGCCTTAGAGCCCTTGCTTGCCACCCTAACCAATTTCCAAACAATGGTGTGGTTTAATTAGATTTTCAGTCCAAAACTCCCTCATGTGTCAACCACCAGGAATATCAATAAATTCCCATATATCTTAGGCCGTTATGGATTCTTTGACAAGTAATAACATTTACAAATTGCCTAGTTGGTGTGGTTCTTTTTGTACCTTGCTTGGTAAGCTCACAGACACAGACAGTAGACTTGAACTTAGAGATGAATGAACTTACCTCCAGGAAAAGTGGTCCGAAGTGATAACGGCACTGGGGAGCTTGTAGTTGTTCTCAGAACGTTGGCCTCTTAATTAGATAGCCAGGACTGGGAATAGCTATTCTGTCTACTTCACAGGACGCAGGGTCAAAGTGCTTTTGACACCAACTGCACTTCCTTTATCCCCCATCTCAAGTACCCACCCTGCACCACCCCATTCTTATTCCCAGCCCCACCCTAAGAGAGCAGGGGCTTACCCTGATGTTCCCTGCACTTCCTTGGAGAGCAGGGATGCAGTACTAGGAGGCAATGCCACACGCTCTGAAAAGATTGAATATAGACCCATTCTTTGGACAAAGCTCCATGGAATTTTCTGTGGCCTTATGAGGCAGCCTCAGATTTCCACATAGGTGGTCAAGTGCTTAGCAATGTACCTGGGCCCTGATACCCATGACTGAGTGTAACCCTCAACACCCTGGTAATAAGATTCACTTCCTTTGTAACTCGTCATTTTGCAAACACTACACTTCCTTCTTCCACTTCATCAGTCACATGGTGAAACAAGCACAGGAAAAGAATTAAGTGAATTTAAAAACTCTTGCCCTATTGATGAAGACAGCTGCAGAAAAACATACTTCAAATCACACTTTGGGGATATGGAATTGTTCATTTTAACCATTGATTTCTGGAAGGTTCTTTCTGGTTGCCAAAATTTTAGCCTGTTTGCCTAGATGTTTAATTATGAAAGGACTTCATTTGTAGATAAGTGAGAATGAGGTGAATTTGTTAAATAGTGTGACAGGAGAGTTGATTCAGGCTGCCTCTTGGTCTCCTTTTTTAAGATCAATAATTCTTATTTAGGAAGTTGGAATACATGTCTATGATCACAACGATACAAAGACCAGACTGACAATAACAGGTCTAGCAAAGGTTGGATGGAGAAATTTAAGTACATTTTATTTTAACAGAAGGAATTTGGGAATTGTTTATGGTCAAAGCTTGCATGTTTAAAGTCTCCTTGGAGTGAAGAAAGTTCAAGTTGAAGAAATGAATATGATGTGAAACCAGAATTCAGCTGGCAATTGATTTATTTGATGAATTCCTTTGGAGACACCATCCATCCTCATGTTTCTGAGGGCTGTACTTTATAACTACACGGCTGAATATAATGCCTAATAATTTTCAAACTGCTTTGTTGGTCCTGACATATCTCTCCATTTATAATGAAGAGTCTCTTGTGAATAAGCATCGTAACCTTCACAGGCTCTCGAGGAGGCCAAGAGGTAGTGCTGAACAAAGCCCTACAAAATCACCCCACTGTAAACTGCTTAATCTGAATGTTGTTTACCTCTGAATATAAGAAATGTTTTTATCCTGGTCCTGGTCCCATGTAGCATTCCTCTCAGATGCAGCAATGAAGGGTGTAACTGGGCTCTATTATTGCTTTAAGTGTCTTACAGTTAGACAGGTAGGACGTGAAGGGTTAGAGCAATTAATAATGCAAAGAATGCATGCTGCTAGCAGAAAGCGGCATTTTTAAGGAAATGAAGTTCATTAATAAATCCCTACATCATAATTTAAAAAGCCTTCGTGGTCCCCAGCACACAAGGACAAGGTAGAAGTCGGGTTTGTATGTCTTCCTCGTAGTTCTCAATGCCATTCTCAGAAGAACAGCGCTAACAATTTAAACTCTCAAGGTTGCTTTAATTTCTGTGCAGAAGGTTCTCTCACTGACCTTGGACAGGGAAAATTTTGCCATCTACAAATAGCCGAGAGGCAAAATTCTAGGCTATTTGTAGATGGCAAACTTGAAAACTGTCCTCTTTCAAAAATGTGTTTTCAACGTGTTAGGACATCACTATTTATATTTTAGTCGAAATATTTAGCCAGCAGTGTCAGCGCCGTTGATTAGCATTGCTCCCCATGCAAGCAACGGTACAGAGGGTATCGTGCCTGATCGCAGACCCATCGGGTTAGTGGGGGGCTCGTGGGCTGTGGCTTGAACTTCTGCTAGCTGCTGGTCAGTGGGAAGCAAGCTCCAGGATTAAATGAATAGTCTTCACTGATTCAGACTCTCCCCACTGAGATTCATACCCTAAAGGTGCGCTGTGAGGACATCATTTAAACAATTTATGTAAAGTGTTTCAGATTAAAAACAGTGCAGTTTTAATTTACTTTGCAAAATAGATGCTTTGTGTGGAAAGATGTCCCTGGCCTCTGAAGTAAAACCCCGGCTCATTTACTTGGTCCCAGGGTCTCCGGGCTCTGGCCCCACTGGCTTCTCTGGCCTCACCAGCTGTCCGTGACCCAACCGCTCGGGTGCAAGTCCCTCTGTGGTGCTGTACACTGCGGTGCCAGAACTTCCCTCCAGGGCAGCAGTGCCTGGCCACAGGAGCCCATCATGGGCTTGAAATGTGGCTGACGTCGTTGAGGAATTGAATGTTTAGGCTGATTCATTTATAAGTCATTTACATTTAAATTCAGCCATATGTGACTAGAGGCTATTGTGCCGAGCAGGTCAGGCCGCCAGTGAGGTGTGCTGTCTCTCCTTTCAGCCTTCCAGCTTGTCACTGCATCTGCCTAAACCCTGCCTCGGTTTATTCAGCTCATCCTTCCCTCCCCAGGGCATCCAGTCCTGGAATCTCCCCACGCGCCTGATCCTGGAAAGCTTCACGTACAGACATGCTCTGAGCCCAGGGCCTAACAGGTTGTTAGTGCTGAATGCACCGAGCACTCTGAGCATCCCAGTGAATTCACCCCGTCTGACACACACGGAGCTGAACAGGATGACTAGGGATATTCTTACAGTATCAACGAGAGCTCAGTTTTGCATAGATTAAGCAATTTATGCAAGGCAAATTTACCTACAACATCATATAAAGTCATATTTTTTCATATCTCTTTTCTTTCTTATTAAATTTTAGATTTTGCATCTTATTCAGGGCTGCGTATATTGTCCTGTGGCATTAGTGCATCAGAAATATCTGGGTGTTGTTTATCAAATTAATGAAAAGTGAAGAAATTTGCTAGTTAGACAGTAAAAACTATATTATCATCATTCTAATATTCTGAGATGATTTAAAATAGTTCTTTATTGAAAACAGATTGAACTTTCAAATTGTTTTGTTTCTCAACATATTTCCCATTTAGCTGTTTATGTATTTAACATTATTTATGAATATTTATGGTCTATGTACATGTCTAAACAATTCTGTATTTACTAAAGGTCTACATTTTGAATAAATATATACAAAGGAATGTAAAGAACTTTGGACTGGAAATGAAGAAGTGTGTGCTTTGTTTTGACCTTTTTGAGGTATGTGGCCTTAGACCAGTGACTTCTCACTTCTAGAATGCAGTTTCCCAATCACAACCCTAGTGCATTTGGGTAAATAAATGATCTTTAAGATAATTTTTTGCTCATGTATTTCATAAATCTATGTGAAATATCATCAGTTGGAATACACCAAACTCTTAAAATGACAGAGATTATTGGGCAAGGTCAGTAACTTTAGCAAACAACTTTATCATAAAATTATTAGAGTGAAGCTCATGCGTCAGGACCTTGCATTTGCCAGGTAGGTGCTCATGCTGCGGAGCTATCTCCCCAGATCTGCATCATATTTTTAATAGCAGAATTTTCAAAAAGAACTTTTAGGTTTTTAAGGAATGTGTAGCATGCTAATATTGTTAGAAAGCTTTGTGCAGCTATAGCCTAAATGCATTTCCGCCTCATGTGCAGGCTGCAAAGTGCTGCCTGTTTGGTATCTGTAAGGATGAGCCATGGCTCTACTCAGTGCCACGTGCTGTGGCTCTACTCAGTGCCACGTGCTGTGGCTTTATGCAGTGTCAATTGCAGCAGTCACTGCCCCATCCCTGCACCAAACACCAGACACTTGCGACTTAAAAGAAAAGAGGTGAATTGGCTCACAACATGGGGGAATTAGTCCATGGTTGGTGGTACCAAGGCAGAAGGATCATAGAAGAAGGGACGTGGTAGAATAGATGTGCAACATCATGGTGTCCAGAGGGGGAGAAAGAGGAACTGGGGCAAGAATGTGCTCCCAGATCATGCCCCTAGGGCCTTGCTACCTCTTCCCAACAGGCCTCAGCTCCACACACAGGGCGGTGGAGGTACGTTTTAAATTTAAACCATTGCACCAGGGAAGTCTCTCTGGGGAAAGTAACTTACTGTGTTGTGAGCTGAGATGGTGACATCCAAGATGAATTCAAGACCACTTCCAACCATGTGTGGAGGCTAATTTTATGTGACAGAAAGAAGCTGCTTGCTCATGTATTCGCCTGTCATCATTCATCACCCGCTCTGTGGTGATCAGACCAGTGCTTGAGACACAGGGGGTGCCTGGCAATGGCCATGACCTTGGGCTCACTTTGGATAGTCTGGTGATGACTTTCAAAGTTTACTAGTGTCTGGGATTTCCCCGAATTCCATTCATACATAACAGCATGTTCTTGTCTTTACATTGCCGTGCCAACCCGCCCATCAGCACCTCCAACATTCTAACAGACCCTCTGCCGAATGACTTCAAACCAGTGGGGGGTGGCAAGGAATTCTCTCTCCATAGCTGGAGCAGCTTAAGCAGACCTTTTACTTCTTTTGTTCAACAGCTGTGGTGCACTCAAGAAAGAAGAAGCAAAAACAAAACAGTGTACCAATCATGAAAGCTTCACCATCTCTTCCTGTCCACAGCTTCTCCAGACTTTGGGGTCTGGCAATCCATTCTGCCACTCCCTGCAAGTGACTTTAAGCCACGATAGTCGTATAGTTGCCTCACCCAAATGCCACTTGGGCAGGACTGGATGTAGAAGTTCACCAGGGACACAGAGATGTGTCACGGTGTCTCCCTCCAGAACAGCTCCTTCCTGGGGCTGGAGTTGGGTGCTGGGTGCTGGCTGGGAGCTCAGCGGGCTTAGTTCCTCTCTGCACAGGGCTCTTCCCTGTCAGCTTCAGAAACAAGGGTGGGCACCAAAAGCACAGAGGCGAAGATGCTTGGCATGCAGGATGCTGCCTCTGGCCTTTGGAACTAGAAAGCAAAGGCAGAGGGTGGTAGAAGCAGGAGGTGGGCTGGTTATTGAGCAATCTATTGCTAGGATTTGCTGGGCAAGATGTTTGCTCCTTCTCCGCTGAGGCAGGTCTCTGCGTTTTAAGACACTCGTCTTCCTTAGGGACTCCGTGACCTACTGCCTGGACACACAGGACCTCTTTCTCTGGATTTCCACTCATTTTCTGGCAAGGAGCGCTGAGTTCATCCCTGCATCGCCCTCAAGCTGGGAGCGCGCATGTGCCCATGGCAGTTTCGTATTCTCGCAGCGTGGTTGCTCCCTTCTGTGCTGCCAGAGAGCTTCTGTGTTTGATTGTGACTAATGCCCAAGCCATGGGAGACTCATCTCATGCCTTCCAGGGAGTTCAGACAGACTTACTCCAAAGGCCTGAGGTCAATGGCAAGGATTCTTTCTTGTCTTTCTTCTCCTTAAAAAACAGGCAGCAAAAATGACTCCTGACACTTTGCTGCTTGGAAATTCTATTCATTGAACCAACTTCACCTGTCCTATTTCTTTCTTTCACACAACACAGAGGCAGGCAACAGGTTGAGAGGACGGACCCAGAATTTCTGCACCATAGGAAGAAATCTTTGTTGTTTGGGGTTTTGTAAGGGACACAACGCAGTATAGGATACATATTTTTTATACAATTAAAAAATCATGTCTGCATCTTGTACTATCAATAACTACTACCAAGACATTGCAATATGCAATGTATCAATTATTGTAACTGTCCTACTAACCTGTTTTGAAACTGTCTCATTGCTATTTTTTTTCTCAATAAAATTAATACAAAATTTATTTATTTATTTGGTATAGAGTCTTGCTATGCAGCTTGGCTAGTGTGATCCTCCTGACTCAGCCTTCCTAGCATTGGGATTACAGACATGTGCCACTATGCCCAGTTTTGGTGGCCAGCTCCGCACAGGGCCAACAGAGCATATGGTACCAGGGATTGAACCCAGGTCCTTGTGCTTGCCAGGCAGGCTCTTAGACTGCCAAGCTATCTCCCTGACCCAGGACATATATTTTATAAGATTATTTTATAATGAATTACCCAAAGCATCATGCACAAAGAGTGCAAGAAATCTGTGCACACACTAAGGACTCCAGCTGAGGGCCTGGATCCCACAGTAGTGTCCTGCATGAGTCCAGCTGAAGGCCTAAGGCTCATGACAATGTCCCCCATGAGTCCCACTGGAGGTGCAGAGTGCAGAGTGACAATGTCTCACAAGGCCCACTTCACAGATCTGCACTAGGAAAGCCCAACAGTCAGTGGTGGAAGCTGGAAAGTGTGGGCCAGCAGGCTGGGGGGTCTGTGCTGGAGCCAGGAAGCGATGCTCAAGGTAAAAGTTGAAGCTCCCTGAAAAGTACCACAGCCACCCTGTGTGCAGCGGCCCCGAGCTCCTCAGATGATCATACTTAGTTCCCACCAGGAAAGCCAACGCACAAGCTTCTCTAGGAGACAGAGCTGTGTACCACCTTCCCCTCCAGGGCCAGGAAGTGATTCTCAAGGTGAGGACCAGAGCTCCCCCAAAGTGAACTGGAGCCATTTCCAGGAAAGATGAGGTCCCGCGCTCCTTTGACAATCAGAACTCCTGAGTTGATCAGGAAAGCCAGCAGGAGGGGCTCTTATTTATTTATTTATTTATTTATTTATTTATTTATTTATCTATTTGCAGTACGAGGAATTGAACTTAGGACTCTGAGCTTGCAGGCAAGTGCTTATTCTACTGACTTATCTCCTGGGTCCCTAGGATTAGCTCTTAAAGAGAACAAACAGCTCCCTAGAGCCTTTCACAGCTCCCGATGGCATCCAGCAGCTTCCCTAACAGCCCCTGGTTTAGTTCATCCGGGTGCTCCGAGCTGACCAGCAGCTGGCAATCCCCCCTCCCTCAGGCCTGCATGCATCTGCAGGCTCTGTGAGGAAGACCTGTGCGGTTAGCAACCGAGCACTTGTCCCCAGTTCTGGGAACTGGGCAAAACCAAGATAACAGCGCCCCATGTTTACATCCCATGATGGATCCATTTCAATGGAGAGTTATGTGTTCCTTAATCTTGGGTCCCACATTTCAGGAGCAGACAGAAGAACTGCTCCCTTAAGCAAGTTCAAGAAGGAAGAGCTGAAAGATCTCTCCCTGACCCAGTCTCTGGCGGAGGTGTCTCCAGCTGGTGCACTCGGGCTGCAGCACTCGAGTTCTGCTTACACCATTGCAGCAGATACAGTTCTGCGGCCCAGTGTGGAGTCTGGAATAAAATTAGCCATTGTTTTAATGCAGTCAATAAACTAAGTCAGGCTTGTTGTATTCACAAAGCAGGCATGTGTAACCCGCACATCTGGCAGAAGCTGGACCGGAAGTGAGTCCCCAGGGACAGGAATCCAATTTCCTTCTGACTCACACTGAGGCGAGCTCTACCCACTGCATTCCATAGATCAACAGGAAAATTAAAAAAAAATAATATTAATAATTAGGAAAAGATCATCATGGTTTGAATCTTATGAGTCTCTAAGCCAGAAATAATATCTAGTTGACACTTGATCTTTGGTATACTTTTATTTATTTTTAATGTATTTTGTTTTTGCAGGATCTCACTATGCATCTTGGATTTGTGATGATCCTCCTGCTTTCAGCCTCCCCAGCGCTGGGATCACAGGCAAGGGCCAGCACACCCGGACAGGGATCGAACCCCGTGCTCACCTAAGCTTGCCCAAGTAGGCACTTTAGTCTACTGAGCTATATCTCATTGACCCCAAAAATATTTATTGAGAAAATGGTAGTTAAGCTGCTGCTGGACCAAAAGAGTATCTTACACCCTTCTCCCCTGGTCGCTGCTCTCAGGGAGCTTCTGTTTGTGGTAGAAAGTCGGTGATGTGAAGACAACTGCAGTCAGTGTGTGTCCATGCCCGCAGAATAGCCAGTAGGCATGGCATAAAAATATCTAGTGTGCTGCCTGGTCACTCAAAAGCATTCAATAAATACTTGCTAAATAAACAATGCAATAGTAGAGATCGGAGCACAGTAGCCTAGGGCTCCAGAAAAGATCAGAAGGGCCAGGGAGTGTTCTAGAAGCTTTGTTTTACCCAGTGACTGCTAATGGATGTGACCACATTGCAATGAATGATGTTGTTTTGCTTGCATAAGATACGATTCACTTGTCCAATGACTTTAAGAAAAAAGATTTAGTCACTGCCCTGGGAAAGGAATAGATGGAGGACAACAGGAAGTAATAAATCAGGAGCAGATGAAAGCCCTCCTCTCCAGGCTGTATTCATCCTCAGTCCTAGGAGCCCTGCAGGACTGCCCACACTCTAATTTTCAGGTTAATCTGCCAGCCACAGTTCAGAGGCAGGGATGCAGGGAAAATTTGGCTTGGTTTAGTTTTGGTGTTGATTTTTTTTTTTTTAAATCTATCAACACACAGGTGGTAGATTTGGTCGGGGACTCTAACTGAAATGGTTGTTTAAGGTGTGAAGAGTCACAGAGCTGGTTTAATTTTTTTTTTTGTGAGAAGTTTTTCCTAAATAAAATTTGGGCTCTGGGAAAGGGAATTTGAACAACAAAGAACTGTAAGAGAGGTGGAGGATATTTACCTACAGGACAAACACTCTGCTTGCTGGGCACATCACTCAAATGTTCTAGAATCCAGGGAGAAAGAATTTCACACAAAACGGAAATGCAGCAGCGGTGCTTTCCTTGGGAAACACAGATTACCCCTCGTCTTCGCTTCTGCTGTGAGCCGCACTGTTGGTTCTCTTCCCTAAATATCTTTCCTAAAATTTGCCCAATGGGTAAATGCCAAAATCTGAGAGAAAATTCTTGCATTGGTACTTTTGCTCTGAAAAAAATGTAACTCTTTTTTTTTTCTTTTTAAACAAGACCTTCCCTTTATCAGGAAGGACTATTTGGGGGGCTTATGCATTTGCTGGAGCTCAGTTTTGTACCCTCGCTGGAAGGTAAGCACTGCTTTCCTGGCATTTCTGGGCTGGAGAAAGCTGGGTGTGTGAGCTCGGGCTGGAGACTGCCCGGCTCAAAAACTCTCCCGCACTCCCGCCGTGGAGGTTGTGGTCTATGTTTAAATGCCGTTCTAATTTGTGTGTATGGATTAAAAGCGGCCTGTCCCACGCAGGCCTGGAGGCCGGGCTATTCCTCTTTATTCATGTGTTGGTGTTTGTTTGAGTTGGTGTGTTGGAGCCCACATCCCTGCGGTGTATTTCAGGTTACAAGTTCTTAAAGGACAGGAATTGTTACTCCGATGGACTCTGTATATCTTCCAGCGCGGCTCTATGTATATACAAAAGCTTAATGTATTCAATCTGTTGAAAAATAACCGCGCCTGGGATTCTTCAAGGGTAAAACTGCATTCGATGATATTTTCACTTGAAGGCGGAATTCGTCTGAGCCGGTTCCTTTTCCAGCTGTCCTCGCGGAAGGCGCTGCAGGGGCGGACGGCAGCGCTGCGCTCTCGGCTGAGGCGGAGGGGGCACAATTCACGCTCACTGCACTCAGCTGGGCGCCCCTGTACCGCTGCTCACACGCGGGCGTGGGGGGCCTCACCCTTGGAGCACCCTCGGCTCAGAGCTCCCCTTCTGCAGTGTGCAGAGCCGGGTGACGATGGGAATTCAACGCCCCAAACCCTGCTTCTCACAGTGTAACTCCAGCAGTCATCAGGGAAAATCACTTTTCAAGTTAACCAAGGAAAAGATGACCTGGTCCGGCTTCCCCACCGTGGCTACTCCATGCACCAGGCTGGCCACAGGATGCACCGCTGGTGGCCTGGGGCGGCACCTTCCAGCGCTAAGCGGGAGCCGGGACCCTCAGGAGCAGACTGGCTTGGAGCTTTTGTGTGGAGAAGTGTGTCCAAGCGACGCTAGCTGTTTCCCACTGGCTCCCTGGGTTCCCACTTACTTAAGAGGCTTCAGACGAAGGAGGGCTCGAACAGTTTGCTAGCTGGAGCATCAGGACTTCAACTCCGACAGCATCCACTTAAATGGGTACACAGAATCTTCTTCAGGGTTCTGTATGTCACTAACGGCAAAGTGTCCTCAAAGCAGCCCGATCCAAATGACTGTGAATTTTGTAGCTGAGTACAGGGCCGCGCATCACGCTGCGCTCTGGGCGACCCCGCTCCGGGGGCCCCACCTTTTGCCGCTCCAGGGCGATTTTCACATTACTTTATGTCCAAATGTAAGCTTGGCTTCGGGACAGCTCATTTAGTCGTGCGGGGGGCATTCGCGTCTACCTCTGCTTCTTGGGACATTTTATCCAGGATAAGTGTTGGATCTTAATTACCTGGACGGAAGCTCTTCAGATCCATCACTGGGTTTGCTCCTGTCCTTTCTTCTGCCGCCATCTGTGGCACATTTATCTTTTCTTTATTCAGCTAGTTTGAAATATATTCTAGTTTAAAATATGTATTTTGTTTCTTTTTTCCAGAGAATCAAATTGTCCTCCTTCTGTTTTCAGAATTATTAAATTTGTTAAACTATCAACATATTTTTTCTTATTAATCTTCAGTTTTATAGTTTAAAAATGAAATGATTAATTCACATTGCTATTAATACAAATTTGATTGTGTAAAATTTAAAACATGGCATTTTATGTTTTTGTTATGTTTTTAATTAGTCTTTATTACTTGGTCTTAGAATTTAATGAAACATTAGATAGGCAGCCACAAATTTTCATTGTTAGTGACAACAATTGATGTGACATACTTCATAGGTTACACAAGAAAAGGGAAGTACAATTAAAGTCAGTTTGTGAGTCTGAATTAAAAGATGCATTTAGTAATGATAACAGTACATTAGGGATTAGAATGGTGCTACTTGGAAGAACAAAGAGACAACTTCATAGGTCAGAAAAGATGGGAAGCATGTGCTATAGTGGATTTGTTATTATTCAGGGTTTGTTCAGGAGACAGAATTCGCATAGAACCCTGAACAAGGAAAGGTTAAAAGGAAAACATTGGTAACGATCACTGGCAGTCAGGAGTTGGTCAGCATGTTCTAAAGAGAATGCTAAGAGATCCAGAAGCTTTAGGCTAATGGGATGCTCAGCAGCTCAGTGACAGCGTCCCAGTGTGGGAGGTGTGGAGCACCACCCTGAAGCCCACAGGGGCTGGGCTGTCCTGGTTGGGGACATCACCATCCCGGCTCAGAGGATAGAAGGGAGGCTGCTGGTGCCACTCGGCGGGACTCACTCGGAGCCCCATCTCAATGCTGAGAATTTGGGGGAAGCTGCTTGTGTGGGGGGCAGAGACCCCAGGAGCATCACTTTGGCCCACATGGTGGTCCCCGACTACAGCTCTGCAAGAATTTGGTTCTAAGGTAGCTGCTCAGGCTGCAAAATCTGAAGTGCACAGAATCGGACAAAAATCCCGAACCCAAATCCCACCTTCTCCCTGCGAGGTCTGCCTGAGCCCTCCAGGGACACTGTGCAGTGTCAGGTCAGGCAGGAAGGACATCAAGGGGGCCAGTCCAATTGCTGAGCTGACAAGGAAGAGTGCACATGGAGCACTGACAGAGGCGGCAATTGAACACAAATCTTCTAGACTTAGAAATTTGGAGTGAACCTGGAGACCAAGGTGAAGCCATAACGCCTTGGAGCTGTGGCTTCCTTAGCATGACTGCTTAAGGAGGAGGCTTCCTAGCACCAGGCATCATATGAGAGCCTAACGTACTCATCCAGTGTCTACATCTTCATTTCTGATGCTATTTCCAGTACAGAAGCAGCACGCTGGAGAAAATAGCTGGCTCTGCGCTCTGTGGTAGGAGAGGCTTGCAGTGTCTTAGTTGTACCAGAAAACAAAATGAGTTTTTAAATGTTTGGAAAGATAAAAAAGTCAGCTTAACTCGTTTCCCTCCAGGGCATGATGTCAGACTTAAAGTTTGTGAAAATCCATGAATACAGAGTTGTTCAAGAAATGCATATTATGTGATTTATGTATTCAGAGATTGTTTTATTTTTATGCATGAGAAACTATGTGACCCCTGTACAAAATTCTGGCTAATACAAACCAGACAACACAAGTTTAGTCGAAGTCCATGTAAGGATGTGAAACCCTTTCAGGTCTAACTGAGAACTCACTTAGAAGGTCTCACCATGCACCTTGTGAAAGAAATGCGAGAGAGCAGAGTGTGTGTGGGTACCATCTGCCTGCCTCATTCCTAGGCTCACTCAGGAAAAGCAGGTGACAAATGGGGCACCGCTCAGCAGTGGCAGCACAGAAATAGGTACTGGATATAGACCAGGTCCTAATGCATGATTTGATAGATTACTCAGTTCTACACATTGGGGAAATGTTGACCTTTTCCCCTTTGTCATGATTTGGAATTCACATCTTTAATTCTATGATTTTATTTTCTTTTTAATAAGCATTCATTGAAGCTTCCAATTATTAGTAAAACATTAAGCAATAGTTAACAACTTTTGTCCTAATATGATATGCTCCCAGCTCCCACCTCATTCCTGAGGTTTATTTTGACAACATATATATTTTTTGTTGCATTGTTATTAATTTTATGCTGAAGCAATCATTTTGCCACATTTTTCTTAAAGTATATAATGAGATTTAATGAAAATTAATAATCTTATTGGTGGGCTGGTCATTTTGCTATGTGACTTTAAGTGTTTTGAAATGTCGTGACCCAGCAAGCTCAGGGGACCCTTGCACATGCGTGTGGCCTTCATTAACCTTCACAGGCACCACAAGCCATACCCCAGGACCTGTGGTCACCACGCTCTTCTGTGTTCTCCTTTAAGGTTTGTGTTTCTTTCTTTTATGCTTCTTCAGCCCCCAAACTTACTATGACACAGAAGTTTGGTTTGATTTCTTTTGTAAACCACAAGAACAACCACAAGAAATTTTTATTTTGTGGTTGAAATTTGAAAATATAGCAAGGTAGACTTATTTTTTTTCCACTGTTTATGTAATTGTTTCACTCTTCAGATTAATGTTGGCTTATCCTGGTCCTGTGCAAAATATATAACATGATGGACTACCTCTTCTCTGTAAAGTTCTACTTGTTGGAAATGTTTATTGTTTTGGGACCAGGGTTTAAACTCAGGACCTTGTACTTGCCAGTCAGGTGTTTATGCTACTGAGCTATCTCCCTGTGTTAGCTTCATTTTGAAATGGGTAAAGGTGAATGCTGAGAGTTCTAAAAGAATGATAGAAATATTATCACAGGAGAAGATCAAAATGATAAATCTGAGCAGAAGAAAGAAAGCAGGAGTCAACAGTTCCAAAGGTTTTTTTGTGTTTTTAAAAAGGCACCTAAAAGAAAGAAAAAAACAGAATGACTAAGAAAATAATAGAAGAAAACTTTCCAGAGTAAAAAGACATCATGGTCATGATTGTAGAGCAGACTTAAAATAAGAACTGGAACAATAACTGCTAAAACAAAAAAAATAAATTTAAAATAAAAATTTACATTGAGAATAAAAACTGGCACTGAGAAATATCTCAAGGCCTGGTGGTGCACACCTGTGTTCCTAACAGGCAGATTTGCTGAGGCAGGAGAGTGGTGCTTTTGGATTCTGCTTGGCAACTTTGTTAGACTTTGTTTCAAAATTTTAAAAAACATGATTTTTTAAACAGGGGGAGCTCAATAATAAAGCACCCCTGGGTTCAGTTCCTTAGTTCCATAAATATTTAAAAAAAGTAATGTAAAGAGAATTTCTTAAAGAATAAAACCACATTTTTTTCAAAGGGAAAGTAGGTATTTGATAAGAAATAAGAGAAAACTTATCAACATTTTCATTATTGTGGCAGGATTAAATACAACAGAAAATAGCTTCAAAACAGTCAGGGAAGAGATGCATAAAATTCAAGTTCCATGCCTCATGAAAATAAAAACCACAACTGAAAGAGCTGGCCAGGGTGTTCTCCAGTCACAAAATAGCTGTCTGGTAACTGAAACGCAACCTAAAGGACAGAGCTTCTCTCTGTTCACTGCTGTGTCATTCCCAGAAGGGGCTGATTTGTAGATTGGAAAACATTTCAAAGATGGATTACCATCTCTAGTTAGTATCTTGAGAGAGAAAAAGACAGTACCTCTGTGTGTGTATTTATAATTTTTTAACCAATGAAAAAATATTTTGGAATATGTCCCCAATAGATTTAGCCTCATGAGATAGGCAGAATCATGTGATCATGACTAAGCCAATCAGGATGAAAAGGAGCAGGACTTCCGCACATACCCTAGATCAACGGTAAGCTGTTTGCCCAGAGCCTGGCTGTCCAGGACCACGAGAAAGGAGTGAGTCCTTAGAGGACAGCAGGGTTCTTACAGAGGAGTAAGAAGAGGGCTTGCAAGTGCTGACAGGGCAGCAAATATTCAGGCTGCTAAAGCAAGAGGTGAGGGTCCAGTAAAAATTCTTGAGTTGGCACAAAGAAATAAAGAAACAGTAAGAAGGCATGGAAACTTAAAAAGTAATATAATGTCAAGAATGACTTTAACATATCAAGATCACAGCAGTTGTAAGTGGATCAAATTCAATGTTTAATATCTATTTTGGGTTAAAAATGTGCATTCATTTCATTTGGAAAATGATATTACATATCAGCATACAGTACACTTAAAAACAGAAAAGAGTTAAGTGTCATAGAAGGCTTGCAAGCAAGCAGGCCTGCTAATGGAGAGAACCTGGCTGTCGCAGCCCACCTGAGAGCCAAGCGCTACAATCCATCGACATGAGAGCGAGGTAGGCAGTGTGAGACTGCCATGGACACACGGCAGAGCCTTCAACGTCTGATAAGACAAAGGCCAGAAATTCGCGAGGATTAGGATTTCAGAGTGGACACTTCTGCATCATTCTGAGTGTTCAAAGACTCAAGTTTATAAGCAGAAGCAAGGATTTAAAACTTAACTAACAAATACATAGAAATAAGCAAACATAAATCATGTGCATGTTTTAAAAGTGTGCCTAAAACACATGCATGTGGGCTTCGGGTGCAGGGCTCATTGCTCCATGCCAGCCACAGTCCCAAACACAAGTCAGTCTCTTTGCCATCTTGCAATGCCACAAAGAAATGCTGAATAAATTCTCCAAAGCAGAAACAAGACTGAGCATGACTTCTGACCACAGTGCAATAAAATTAGGAATTAGGAACAAAGAGAAATAAAAAAAATCAATCAATTGCAATGTTTTAAAACACCCAATAAATAGTTATTGCATTAGAGAAAATAAAAATTCAAATAAAGTATTTTGAAATGAAGCATGTTGAGAGTATTACGAATAGAAATCCTGTGGCTGTGCCAAAATGGGTTGTTGAGAGAAGAACATTATGACCTTAAATTGATTTATTAAGAGAAGTAAAAACTTGATGAATCAAGTATCCAAATCAAGAAGCTGGAAAAAGAATAAAAAGTAAACAAAATGAAAACAGAAGGAAGTTAATAAACATAAAAGCAAGAATTAATAAAGTAAAATGAAAACCACCAGGCTCAAAAGCAGTAGACTTGATTAATAAGACCAAGAGCTGGTTCTCAGAGAAAAGAATGAAATAGGCCAATCTTTGGCAAGTTTTATTAAGAAAAATAGACTGCATAAACAATGCTACAATAAAGAAATAGAGCTGAGCTACAAATATAGACTAGGTTTTTAAAAACCCATTTCTCAAGGAAATAGAAATTATCAAGAAACACAAAAACATAAAGAAATCAAGATTCTATCAATAATCACAAGATAAATTTAAAACTCATTCAGAGGACTGTCCCCACTCAAGCGGAACAGACCAGAATCAAGGACCAAATCAGCATGGCCGTCCCACCCTGTGAGCCCTGTCTCTTTTGCACAGGGCTTGGAAGGCCTCTCTGCCCCTTGGACATGCTGAAGTCATAGACAGACTGAAAAATTGATTCATTTCACTTGTGAATAGAATGATAAGTTCTAAAAAGAAGAAAACTGAGAAACCTAAACCAGAGTATATGTAAGAAATGCAATTAACTGGGCTGACCAGATAGCTCAGCAGACTAAAGCACCTGCTTAGGTAGGTGCAGGAACTGGGGTTCAATCCCCACAGTGCCATGCTGGCCCTGTCCCCAGGGGGTGCATTGAGAGGGCAATTGAGACTGGCACATACCTGTGGTCCTAGTGCCTGGGAGGCTGCAAATTGGAGGATCTCGAGGAGTCCAGTCTGTGTAGTGAGACCCTGTAGACCCTGTACTAAATATATAAAAATATTGAAAAAAGGAATATTATTAATCAACTGTGGTAGAAAAGAAAAAAAATCACATGGCCAGCTTGAAAGATCCAGCAGGTTATTCCTAACCATAGTCTAAGAATAGAAGAAAATGCTCTTAACTGGGTTCAGAATATTTATTAGAAATGTTTTACTAATATGGCAAGAATCATGGGACTTAATTACATTAGATTAATTTTTTAATTTAACAAAAGCGATCATTGCAGATGTAGAGGGCAAACCATGAGCAGATATGTTACTGCAGTAAGAATGTTTCACGTTTATCCAATTTACTAATCTCAGTAGTAGATTAGTGGTAGCTGTGATTGCCAATATAATCTATTGGGAGCTGCAGTCCCCCAACTCCTAGTGGACAAGAGGAGAGTGGAGGATGCACTAGGAGACAATGAGATATGATCTGGGCATCCAGGAAGGTTAGCACTCTTAGAGGAGGACAAAGACTTCTCTGGCCAGTCAGTACTTATTGGCTTTTCAACAAATTCAGGGGTCATGCAGGGAAATGAAGGGAACAGCTGAGATAAGGGTGCGAAACTGAGCAGGACCTTGAGAATTTAAGACAAAGACATTCTAGGCAGTAACTGCTGTTAATGAATAAAGGTCTCATCCCTAAAGCTGGCAGTCATTGCTGTGGAGTAGGGTGAGAGACAACATCCCCAGCAATGGTCTTACCTTGTCTTCAGAGCTGCAAGTGTGTGCTTCCCTGCATAGCCAGAGAGCCCTGTGGTCAGCATCTCAGTCCTTGCACAGCCTGGTTCCCAACAATTACCAAACAAGAATATTAAAAATCTAGAACTAAAGCTAGTGAAGACTTCTGTCTATTTGATTGTGAACATTTGATATCTCAGGCAACTCAAGAAAGATGACTCGCATGATATTTAAGATCCCAGTTTTTGTCACAGATAAAATGAACACTCACTGGAAACATTGAAGAGTCACCTGGACAAGAGTGAACAAAGTGGATTGGAAAGGTCTCTCCAGTTCACAGTTGGGGTGTTTCTTACATTTTTGAAACAAATAGAAAAGGCAATAGGAAAATCACTTAAAAATAGCACCCAAGGATAACATGAAAAAGAATCATGAAGGGCTTCGATGGTGAGTGCTACAAATGTGTGTGGAAAGGTGCGGGTGGAGTGCCAGGCAAAGGGTGAGACACGAAGACAGGAAGGGTCAGTGCTGAAAGCACGCTGTGGGCCTCAGTGGAGCTTGCAGTAGGTTCTGGGCAGTACTTACTAAGCTCTGAACATGAGTGTTAAAATGTGAATCTGAGAAGCTGATCTTTATGTTTATCTGGGAAGGAAAATGCATAGAGCCAAAATCACAGAGCCAAGAAAATTTCTGTATGAAAATATCAAAGATGGGGGAAAACTCCCTAAAATATGTTAATTTCTCACCTAGATTAAGGAATAAATGCAATAAAAAACAATCCTGAAATTTGGTAGAGTCTTCGCAACTGCAGACTCAGGAAAATGTCTTCGCCTCTTAGTCAAGGGAGACTTGTATGTTCTCTGATTTCACCAAACTTGCCAATTTACACAGGTTAGATCCTTCCTTCCTTCCCTCCTTCCTTCCTTTTCTTTCTTTGATTCTTTTTTTCCTTCCTTCCTCTTTCTTTCCTTTCCCCTCTCTCTCTTTTTCTTCTTCCTTCTTATTTTTGAGAATTGCTCACCTTTTCATTCCAAATTCACATTCACTTTTGTGCAATATCAACATTTTATTTCTTATAATGCAGACACTAGCTATACTATTTCACTTTTAGTTATCTCTAGCTCTGTTACCTTTAGACATCATTTCAAAATTACTATTATTTCATCAGCACTTTTATGTTTTGTTACAAAGGCTTATGGATTCTTGACTGTTACCACAATTCAAAAAAGCACACTAAATTTTAGATTGTAGGTAAACTTTACCTCAACATGCTTCTCTCTTCTAAGTAGTTCCCTTTTTCTGCCTTGTTTTGTGTCTTAGATATGTTTCCTTTATGTCACTGCTGTTGCTCTTTTGCCTTTTCTTCACCTGTGAATGAGCAGTGTCTCGTGGTGTGCTCTGCAGCACACCTGGCCGAAGCGGAGCCCAGCCTGGACATGGAGCGGGTGTGCTCTCTGCACACACTGGTTTCTGGTGCTCACCTGATTGCCTATGAGGCTTCCTGGGCCTGAGCTTCCTGTAGGATCCCCGAATGTTCCCCTCCAAGCACTTGTGGGCTCCGTGCACCCTTCTCTGTTTAGCGAGGGTGCCAGAGTTCCACAGCGTTTTACTTTGAACAATCTCCTATGTTTGTACTTTTCAAGGATTGAATTTAACCCTCAGAATGAAATCCTCTAGCCCATGCCAACTTTTATCTTCAAAGTGTCTGTAGAAGGAGAAGCACTGAGGCCTGGAGGCCAAGATGTCCTGGAAACCTCGGAGCCAAGGGCAGGGCGCTGCCTTCCCTGGGCTAGCATAAGGCCATGACATGAGACAGATGGGCAGTGCCCCAGGTGGGCAAAGGCCCACACTTCTGTTGCAGAGCAGCGAGTGGAGGAGGGGCGGGAGGGGCACTCGAGGCAGAGGAGCAGAGGGGCTGGGGGTGGCTCCAGGCCCAGGACCCACCTTCCTCAAAGGTTATCATGCTGCAAAACACACTTTTCAGATTTTCATCAAAATTTCAGTAAGAGGCCAAGAATAGGCAAAACAGGACAGTATTCCTAGGTCTATACTTTACAAACATTGAAATAATTTATATTTATTTTATAGCACTTGCAAAACATGGGGAAGTAGAGAAATAAAGATTGCAATTTTGGACCTGGGAGATAGCTCAGGAGAATAAGTGCCTGTGTGGCAATTGCAGGGACTTCAGTTCAATTCCTGGTACCGCTGGAAAGAAAAAATCACCGATCAGGCATTCAATGAAAACTGCAATGAACATTTTCATTCATATTCTTTATACTTTTTCTAATTTGTTCTTAGTGCTAATGACATATAAATAATTTGCATATTGCATAATTTTTTTACTAACCATAGCACACATGTTTAACCTGGGTCTAAGTGATTCATCAACATAATTTAATTTTGAGGGGGGCCATGAGAGCCAGCAAGATAGCTCAGTAGACTAATGTGCCTGCTTAGGCAAGCTTGGGCAAGTGCAGGGACCACAGTTCGATCCCCAGCACTGCATGCTGCTCCAGCCCCAACCCCAGGGCAGGCTGAGCAGGACAGAATGGGTGTGGCAGCCCAGGACTGTAATCCCTGCACTGGGGAGGCTGAAGACAGGAGGATCACCATGAGTCTGAGCTGCATAGTGAGACCCTGTAACAACCAAATGCAATAAATAAATAATTTTTCTTTTTCCTGTTGGGAATGAAACCCAGGGCTTCTTGTGCATGATAGGCAAGCATCTGATTGAGCAACCTTCTCAGCTTGAATGAGCCAGTTCATTTTTATAGGGGTTCTTGAGGCACCCAAGCTCACAGCTGTACCCCTCCAGCACAAGATCTGTAAAACACATTAGTATTTGTTTGGAAGAAAAGTCCTTGCATATTGTTTCTTCAGTTATTTAACAATTGTTAAACTTTTTCATATTTTTCCTGTTGCAAGTCATTTTTCATTGAATATAACTGGGTAAAAGCAGTTTATTTCTCAATTTTGATTACGTTTCTTGATAGAAGTCCCCAGAAGTGTAAATATTTATGGAAAAGCACAAACATTGGTATAAGAATAAAGTATTTAGGGGTTCGATCCCTGGGGCCTGCTGTGTTGGCCCCTCTTCCAGGGCACGCTGAGACAGCAATTGAGACCAGGCATGGTGGTGTGCCTGTAATCCCGGTGCTTGGGAGGCTGGATCTACATAGTGAGATCCTGAAGACCCTGTACTAAAATGCAAAAAAAAAAAAAAATTAAAAGATTTATTTCAGTACTCTTATGGGCTTCCTTGGCCTTAATTGTCTCTCATGCTTAGTCAGTGTAAGTTTTAAAAATATTGTGGCTTATATTACCAGATACTGCTAGTCATTGCAAATGTTAAAATAACTTATAAACTGCTTCCTAAAAAATTTATCCACACAAGTGTTTTTTACTTGTCTGTTAAATAATCAAAACTTTGGTTCTCAAATTTGAAATTAAATATTTTATGCTTGCCTAGAGGAAGATAACTTAACTCTTAGCTGTAAGAGTATTTTAGTTTTAGCCATAAGAAGATGCTTTTTGAACATCTTTACATCAAGTTCTCAAAATGTTTATTGCCTTCTATGACATGTTCTGAAGGTAGCATGTAGCTCTGGTAAAGAATAGTGAGGAACAGTAACTCAGCTTTCACAATTCTCACCATATTAAAAGGAACACATGGAGAAATAGCTGTAGAGTTTAGTAGAGGTAAACGAACACTAATTTGGTTTTTTCTTTCTAAAATTATGTCTTACTATCTGTTACTGGATGCCTAACCTCACGTGTAAAGCCACCGGGTTCTTTTTCACCTATATAAGCTAAAATTCCCAGGCTGTTGTGGAAGGGTTTGTTGGCATGAGCTCAAAGTAGCTCATCATATAAATCTGCAAGCCAGTCAGCACCAGGAAAAACTCAGATCAAGCCAGTCAGTATCTGCGGAGGGATTTTCTCGTTTGCATTTGAAGTGCTACTTACGGACTACCGCCACTGGCGCGGCAGACGCCGGCACTGTTTTCTAGCTGTGACTGCTGTGTTATCTTGCTCATTCGTAAAACATCTGACTAGAGACAGGGATTCAGTTTGTGGCCACTGAACAGACAGAGTCCACGAGCCCTCACCTGCGTCAGACACAGCATTGTGATGTCAGTTAATGCGGTGCCCTGACCAACAGATTAAAAAAATAAAAATAAAAAAATCAGTGACTGACTAGTACAGTTTTCCGAGAGAGCTTTGGTGTAAAGGATCTTTTTTTTTTTTTTTCTGTATTTTAGGGAAGGGCCTTCAGGGCGTTCAGGGTCTCACTACTAGATGGGACTCCTAGAGATCCACCTGTTTACAGCATCCCAAGAGCTGGGATTACAGGCGTGCGCCCCCACGCCCAATCTCAATCCCGGTCCCAGTGCGCCCCGGGGGCCGGGCCAGGACAGCGGCCTGGGATTGAAGGTGCTTTAATCCGCTGAGCTGTTTGGCTGGACTGCCTTGGTGTAATGGAGCTCTAGATCTGAGTAGACAAAGTCCTTTGAAGTTTCTCTGCTGATATACTTGCTGGAAGAGGCGAATCCACGTGACTTGAGTCTGCTAGGATGTCAGCCAGCATGGGGCTCAGGAGATGAGTCAGGGAGACCCTTCCCCTAGCGCCCCCTTCTCTTTCTACCATTCCCGCTCCCCTGGAGCTTCCAGGATTAGCTTCCAAATCCAGATACAGAAGCGAGCCTCCCTGGCTGAGCCCGGCTGAGCCTGGCTATGCACGGGGTGCGCCGGAGCCCCCCAGCTGGTACTGCCTCTTCCCAGACCAGCTGTCCCATGACGCTCTCCTGTGACACTGCCCTCAGGCTCTGCGCTGGCGAGGCCCGAAGCTTCTCAGCAGCGGCTGCGTTGGGCCCTGCAGTGCAGCCCTTGGTCCAGGCCAAGCTAATCAAAGGGAAGGGGCAGCACATGCAGTGCCCTGTGTCCTCACGGCCAGCCTGATTGGTTTCAGGATTTTTAGTTAATAAAACGCCATACAGGGAAAGTGGGTTGATCTCAGTTGTTAACAATTTTTAATATAAAACGTTAAAATATTTTTCATGTTCATGTCAACATATATGCGTGTTGTGTCTGGTGAGACTTTTAATTGTATAGGAAGGAAGTTCTTTTTGTTTCGCTGATGGAGGCACGTCCACTGGTTGAGACAGTGACTCAGCTGTGCTGACAGCAGGGACTTTCTGGGGTTCCACGGTCATTGCCACACAACTTTTGCCTTTATTCACCCTTATTTTCCACGTAGAGAGAGGTTTAGGGATCGTCAAATTCCGTGGGAACAAAGAATTGTTCAAGGCTCATAAAGACTTGGGACAAAGGCACTAAAATAACTGTGGAGTCCTAAATGAAAAAGGAAGGGACAATGAAGCAGTTCTGATTTGTGTTTGAAGATAAAGCATAAGTAGTTCTGCTTTTCAACTTTAATCTATTTAAGTCTATCAAAAATTTCCCATGTATTCTGTTCACCGGTATTTGTCACCTAATGCTGCATAACAAAATATTCCCAAACCCAGTGGCTTCTGACAAGCCAGTTTATTACCTCCAGTCTCTCTGGGCCTGGAGCCCAGGTGCACCGGGGGGGTCCTCTGGCTCTGCTCCAGGGTGTGGGCTTGGCGAGACTGTTAATCAAAGCAGCCCACAGGGAGAATCAGGTGCCCTCGGGAGAAGGCAGGGGCACTGGCTACATAAGCCCAGAAGCAGCAACCCTGATCCTGGCATGTTTTGTCTCAGGCGTGAGGAATTGTTTCCAGCCAACACACACAAGATGGGTGGGGGGAACTGACACAGGGCAAGAGGGACAGACACTGAGGCCAGCTTGAGTCCCAAGCACACCACTGATGACTTCCTGGTGTCATCTACCTCTCCAAAGAAGGTCCCTGTGACATAGACAGTAGGGCCCTGGGATCTTAGTGCGTTCTAATTTTTGCCTTTAGCATGTATTTTAAAACTGTGAGTGTAATAGAGGAAGCACTTGAAATAGCAGTTTGCAGCCTGGGAGGTGCGAGTGGTGGAGGGGGGGAGCTTGAACTCGTGTGCTCGTGATGTGGGACAGACACCCCCCAGCACAATGAGTGATGCGGCTGCACGACTCCTTATTGGTCAGCTTTCCTGATGTGGAGACACCATATCCAAGAGCCACAAATTTCAGAAGTTTGTCTTGGCTCACAGGTTGGAAGCTCAGCCCATGCCACATGGCTCCAGGGTGGGCACTACGGTAGGAGGGCGTGGCAGCACAGAGCTGCTCACTTCCCAGCAGGTGGGAAGCAGCGAAGAGGCACAGGCAGGCTGGAGAAGGGGAGACACTAGGTGTCATCTCCAAAGCTGTGTGTCCACAACCCACCCAGGCCCCCAGGAGCAGGCTTTCCAATCTGCTAGATGTGGCTTAGTCCAGTGAAGGGCTAATCCCAGTCAGGATTAATGGCCACAATTCATGATGAGCAGCTTCAGAGGCCTCGTGTTGTATGCATGTGATCCTGACGTGGACTAATGCCTGGCTCTTACTCCAAGGGCAAGCGATGAGAGGAGATCGGTGGTCACCGTCAGCCCCAGGCACTGGCTAGGCACTGCGCCCTGGAGGAAGGGTCAGGCACATCCTAGGAGGTGTGTGTGTTGAAGTCCAGATGTGGTATTCTACTGTGATGGGCACCTCTGCTAGGTGAAGCGGAGAGAGACCAAGAGTGCCGTCATTCCCTGCCTGCTCCGCCTACGGGGTGTGGGCCATGCTCCTTGCCTACCTCCGGAGCCCACCTGTGGGAAATACCATTATACCCAATTTAGGGTTTTTTTTTTATTGTTGTTGTTTTGGTGGATCCAGGGATTGAACTCAGGCCCTTGCGCTTGCCAGAGAAGCACTTATTCCACTGAACCATCTCCCCAGCCCCTATGCCCAATTTAGAATGAGAAAATGGTGCCAAATTATAACATCACTTTGTACCTCTAAATATTTAGTGTTAACTCAAAACTGAATTGTATCTAGTTTCAGTTTCTATATGGTCCCTGGAGTAGACACATGGACGCAGGGGGAGATAGTGTGTGTTTTGAACTGTCAGAATTATCCAGTACTCTGGACTATTCTTTTGTATCTTTTGTCACGAAGAAAATGCTCTTCATTCAGATGTCACTGAGATGGATAATATAAGGGGATAGATAATACATAAGGAGGGTAGACAGCTTCTTGTTGCTCAGAGTACAGAACTGGAATGAAGTATCATGGCTATTAAGTTTGGCGAACAACAAGTGCTGAATAACCTGACATTCTTGGCCTTAAAATAGTTGCAGAAAAGTAAGTCAGTCTGTTAGAAAAAAGCAAGGGACTTCCATCTATCCTTTAAGAAGATTCCCCTCTGCGCACGGCAGAAGCATAAAAGGGAGCCGAGAAAACAAACACACACAGCCATCCCAGGAGCGCATAGCCATCCTAGCAGCACCTGGGTTTTTGAACATCAGATGAGCGTTCAGACTTTTGTGCAATTGAAGCCTGATTTTCAGAGCCAATCTCGATCTGTAAAAGCCACTATTTTTTTGTGATCCAGCTGTGGTCTCTGTGACTCATTTTTTTTCAGCAGCAAGTAAGTTTGGTGAATTTTTTAGTAATGACTTCTTTCATTCTCATTTATGTATTTGGTACAGGGTCTCACTGTGCAGCTCAGACTCCTAGTGATTCTTTTGCTTTCAGCCTCCCCAGGACTAGAATTATAGGCATGTGCCACCAGCCCCGGACTCAGCAGAAGGCCCAGTGCACCCCGGGGTGGGGCCGACATGGCATACAAGACCAGGGATTGAACCCTGGTCCCTGCACTTGCCAAATCAGGCACTTAAGACTGGGGAGATGGCTCAATAGAATAAGCACTTCCCTGGCAAGCACAAGGGTCTGAGTTCAAGCCCTGGCTCTGAAAAAAAGCAGGCGCTTAGTCAGCTGAGCTATCTCACAGACCCTTTTAGTAATGATTTCTAGTGCAAAGATACAATGATACAATTCTATTATTATATCAGCACATTAAAATATATTGGCACATGATAAAGCGTGAAGTAGCTCAGAAGGCAGGACTATTATACCTTAGGCAGAAATGACTGTACACTTTTTAGTGGTTTTCTTGTTATTGTCTGCTTAGTTGATTCGCTGTTCTTGGCATGAGAAAACATTGACGATGTCCTTTCCTTGAAATATTAAGCTCTTCCCCCTAATGTGGCTTTTTCTTTGTTAGAGTTTCATGCATTTCAGTGGAGTGTGTTTTCTTTTTAGAATTAATTCACTATTATTTTCTCTTTCCTGTTCCAATTCACTGAGTCATTTATAATTTTGTCAGATTTATTTATCTATCCAAGGCACCAAATTCATCCTCAAATCATTCTTTTAAACAGCCAAAGAAACCAAAAAAGAAAACATTAAAGGACTCCAGTGCTCTTACAAAGAAACTACCAGTTCAGCCAACAGAATTTAAACTTCCAATAAAAACAGAAAACTCTCTGAGGTGTAGACCCCAATGGCTAAGAAAAGCCACAAGTTCAAGTTGACCTCGCCAGAAGCATTTATGCTTTTAACCAAACTTATTGAAAACAAAATTCATTTGAAAAGGAGAAAAAACATGCTACCAGGTTTCATAACATTGAGATGAAAGGCTATGAAGGGATTTTATTTTTAATAACTTTGCCTGCTACACACGGCTCTAGCTCTGTTTTCCTTTCCAGTTCCTCGGCTTCCCACTTTCCAGCCACACTAGACTCAGGCAGTTCAGCGCTGTGAATAGAAAAACAAGCCTCCTTGGCTTTCACTTTCTGGATGCATTGCTTCCCTCATTACCGTTGTGATGCGGAGATTTTCCCACCCAGCACTAGGATTAAAGATGAGCTAACATTATTTCAAATACTTTAAAAAGACAACATTTGACTCACTTTCTGAAAACCTAAAATGGATCAAGGACAAAGTCCAAAGTAAGGCTTCTCTCAGCAATTTGGCTTTTGTTGTTTTGAGTCAGGGGCAACTGCTGGTTGTTTGCACTTGGCTAGGAATGGGAGCATGCAGGCGCTGATGGCCAGAAAAAAGGATCTGGCAAGATGTGTGAAGCTCACAGTCAACACTGGTGGGCTTGAAATAGAATTTTCTACACGAAAATCTGTGACCTTCATCACTACCCCAATGGTACAGCAGATGGAGTAGAACTGACACTTTCCAAATGTTACCAGGTTGTAGACTTCTTATGGATTCTTTACTGGTTCGTGGTGTCCTGGACAAAGAATTGGACAAGAAATACAACAACAGTAAAATGGTCTACATTTACTAAAGGTAGGAAAAGAAGCACACACTCTACAGAGAGATCGGGCTGTTGCCAGACTTCACATTGGCCATGCCTCGGTGGTGGGTGTCCTTTGAATCTCCCATTCTTCAGGGTAATGACAAAGATAGACCATTCTAGAAAAATCCTGCTTGATTTTGTGCCAGAAGAATTCTGGCACAGAATTCTCAGAAGCTACTTTCTGCAAATCTGTCCTGGCTCTCCACATTCACCGGTCTCACCCACTTGTGCAGACAGCTGGCCACTTCCTAATCTCCTGCCTCTTAACCCATGGCCAGTCTTGAGATGGCTCTGCCAAACAAAGAAAAATGTGTGCCCACAATGGCTCTAGAAGGTCACAGAGAAAGTACCTGGAGGGGATGCTGGGAACAGATCTGAGCAGCGACTGCAGCTGGACTGCAGAGAGCCGGCGTTCAGGCTTTAGGTCACCTAACTGAGGAGAGCACCGGATGTCGTGTGCAGCCCAGGGGTGCTTCCTCCTTATCTCCTGCTCAGCTGCCTCTTCAGATCTTCCAGTAGGAATTCAGGAACAGGGGAAAACCACGGGACACCCAGGCTTCTGCAGACGCAAAAGCAGGAGGGGTTAAGTTTTTGCTAACACTAAGCATATCTTAAGCATGAGAGCAGTTAAACAGCAGACTTGCCGAGGTATAGTGGAGGACTTCTTTGTTCATTTATTATACAGGAATAAAGTAATGTGACCAGGAGGCCTTAATGGAGTATCTATTATGCAAAGTATTGGGAGAGATGGTTAAATATTCCTAGTTCTACAAATGTGAAGATCACGCTGGAGAACTATAATGCAATCTCTATGCCTTAGGTTCTTTTGTGGTCATTGAGAAAGGAGTTTGTGATTGGGGGACTCGTCTCATAATCCACATTTACTATATGGAGATTTCTCTGAGTGGCCAAAGAATTTAATGGCAAAGATAATTTGGGTGACCTTGTTGATTCCAAGAAATGACACAGTCTAAACACAAAATAGGAGAGTTCTTTCACTTTGCATAAAGTTGCAGAGATAAATTTTAAATGATTTAGAAACCAAACTTGAGCTTTTGACTATTACTATGTGGTAGAAAGATATATATGGCATGAGTTAAACATTATTCAAAAAATCCAGTCTACATTTTCTTCCTCTAATTCACACTAAGTTATCTTTATATCTTATGGGGCAGTCACTGCTAAAAAAGGAAGTTCTTGGGCTTTTTTTAATGGTGTAGCTGTTAAGTGTGAATCATTTCTATGGCGGGATTCATAGGATCTTGGATCACACGTGACGCCTGTGTGGTTCTATTTAGAGATGCAGGAAGAAACAGGACACAGATCTGAGGGTGGGCAGGGCAGATGGAGCCACCTGAGTGTAGCTCCTAAAGCTCAGCTCCCCTGGACCACAAATGCCAGCACAAGGTCTCAGGCCGGGCCCTCACCTGCTCACCATACGATGAACCAGCTACTATTTCTGAGAGCTGATGTAAATCTCACTTGTGCAGAAAGAATCACATCCTGAGAAGGCGGCCATGTTGCCTGTCTACTTTCCTAGTGTACGTTAAGTTCCTTCGTACTTTTTCTGACACAGGTATTTCAGCACATAGCTCTTGAAGAAAAGTAAAAGTAAACACTATAGGATTTCAAATAGAGTGGAAGATCATAGTTTTTTTTTTTTTTCCTGTACATCAATGAGTGTGTCTGTACATCCTAGGTTTTCAATATCTGGTTAATTTAAGAGTCTGTGGTTGTAGAAAAGGATATTGGGAGCTTTTTCCCTGTTTTAATAAAAAAAAAATTTTCAGAACTACATAATGAAAAGCAGTGGAAAACACAATATCCTTAAAAGTTGTGTGGCAGTTCTTTAACTATTGACTTGCTGCCAAGGCTACCTCCCTCCCTCCCTTGTCATTTGTACGTGTTTGGTTCTGCCAGTCAGGGTGCTAAACAGGGCCTGGAAGGCAGATCCTTCCTGCTCCCTTCCGGATACCGGGGCTCCCTCACCGTCTCATGGACTTCCGGTCTGTTGGCCCCTGCAGCCTGCTGTGCCTGCCCAGGGCTGCAGGTGAGACTAGTTGTGAAGAAACAGCCTCGTCTGACCCTCCACGATGCCAGCCCTCGGCAGCAATGACCTTTCTCCGAGTCTGAATTTTAGCACAGTATGCCTGTCCCTCCAAGTTTCAATAATCTTGCCTTCATTTCCTCAGTGCTAGATACAAGAGCTCCCTCTTACAGCTGCTGCTACAACTGTGCCCCTTCATTTACCCGCTGTCCCCCTTTTACCCTTTCCCTTATGAGCAACTTTTGTGAACAATTACATTAAATTCTCTCTGCCCAAATAGCTGGTGTGATTCATGTCTCCTAACTGCATCCTTGCTTGTTCCCGATGATTTCATCAGATCTCTCTCTCGATTTCTCTAGTTGGTATGTGCTGCTTGATTAAATGCAAACACCAGTCAACTCAAAAAGTACGCAATACCATCTCTTCTTGTGTAGTGCTCCCCTTGTTCCTCCTCATCAACCTTGGGAAATGCGCTGCACCAAACACCTTCCTCGCCTTTTCCACTACCTGGAGATAGTAAGCTTCTCACTCTTCCAGACTGCAGAGGGAGGGAGGCCGGCGCATCTACACATTGAAGTAAGACAAACAGGAGAGCGTGTCCCCAACAACAGAGACGACGGAACATCATCAGGGAGTGTGGAGGCTGCTTTCCATGACATCTTGCCAGCGGCCACTGGTGCAAGCACCTGCGCCTGTCCTGCTGTCCTGCACCTTTGGTGGCAGAGACTCAGAAGATGTCTTATCCTGCAAGCAGAGGGGACCGGAGCAGGCTGAGCTCCTGGAGGAAGTGCAGAACTCCTGGCGGACTCCTGTTCCTGCCATTGCTCTCACAGCCAAGACCTCTGACCCTAGGCCTTCTCTTCCGGTTGAGCTTCCTTCCTGCCAGTGAGGGTCTGGGTTCCCCATCCTTATCCCACCCCTATGTGAAATGTTCCTTCCTCGTCCCAACTCTTGAAGGCTCAGCCAGTGTTTGTGGAGGTTGCTGGGAGATGGGCTCTGGGACCCCTGCGGACCCTGAAATCTACAGCAGTGCAAGTCCCTGTCCATGTTTTCACACCTATTTTAATTTGCTTCTAGAGCACTTATAATTTCAAATACAGGTAGTTGCTACAGCAGCTTGCTCAGGGAATAAAGCAAGGAGAGAGACTGTGCACATGCTTAAGACAGACAGTTTGTGTGTGTTGGGGGTGGGGGGATTCAGTTCTCCAGTTGTGGACAGAATGGTTGCTAGACCCCTGGGTACAAAGGGCTGACTATAATTTGCTACTTGAAGCTATCATCAGCTTTATATGTTAGTTTTTCCAGAGAATTCTATAGACGAACAGTGTGCCTCAAAACCTGCTGGGTCAATGCAGATGTTAGGCAATGTCATGTCCACACTGTCCCTGAGTGGGGCTGCTTGGGGACAGGCTCTGGAGACTGTATTCCTTCCCCCAGCTGTGGCCTAAAAGCAAAGCCAGTCCAAATGCGGCTTCTGTCCAGGAATGCAGCTCTCGGACTTGAAAGTTTAAACATCCTATAGCTATATAAATAAAGATAAAGTAATGAGCTTGACTCTTACTGGTGATACCTTTTAAAAGAGAGTGGCAACGTAAGAAAAATAGCCCTTTGCCCTATTATGGTAGCAGGCAAATCAATATAAGGTGAGTTTATTTTTATTATGCTAATTGCAGAGAATTCATTGTCTCAGCCGGGAAACATTTGCTTTCTGACAAAATTTGACAAATAAAGGTCTGGTTGTGGATCAGAAAAGGGATGGAAATAAAACAGCGATGGCTATTATAAGCTGTTTGGGGAGGATTGTGCCATGACTATTACTTAATAATATGTGCTATTTTTAATAGGAAAAAAAGCCAGTTTCTGAACTTTTTAAAACGCAGATTGTAGGCTTATTATTAAAATTGTCCTCACATACATTTCCTAATACAGTCATGTCGCCTCGCAGAGCCGCACCCGCCTCTGCCCACCCCCAGGGCTCCGACCGGAATTGCTCTGTGGCTCTCCTCCTAGTGGGGCTCTCTCTCTCCTGCTGCTGCCTGACGGGTAAAGCAAAACTTTCTGGAAAACGGACGCTTGAAGGTCGTGAAACAGAACGCAGGGCTCTGTCAGAAACTCTGTCACCAATTTCTGACTCCTCTCCCGGGCCAGTCCTCCGGCCAGAGCGCCTGCGTGAGGCGCCTCGGGGCTCTGCATTTTGCATTTTCTAGGCAGCAGCTCTGAACTCTAGCAGGAGGAAAACAGTTTGCGTCTCCCGCTGACTTCTGCAATCCATGTGGTTTGCGTCAGAGGAGACATCAAATGCACAGCGTGGACTGAAGCATGGGGGGTAATAAATGCAGACTGCTGACGGCCGAGGAGGGCACACGCTTCTGGACGAGAGCGTCCGCTCTCAGGGCCCTGATGGCTTCCGTGTGCGCGCGCACGCGTGCATTCAGAACACTAGGAAGGCAGCCGGACATCTGGCCCCTTCATTCTAGTATTTCTTAATTTATAAGGATATGAAATTTTGAACATCTCGTATCAGAAAGTCATCAATCTGTGATAAGCTTCTCGCTGTCTGGAGCAGTTTCCTTGTGGGGATGGCGTGTTAGGTGTGCTGTGACACATTAGAAAAAATGCCTCTCTGAACTGAAAAGCATTTGGGACATTAAGTCCAGCACTCAGGTCACAAAACCCATTGCTGTCGCTGTAGCCTGACTCAAGATTCTGTGTAGCCTGAAAAGGAGATTGAAGGGCCGGCCAAATAGCCCAGTGGATTAAAGCGCCTGCAAATCAGAGCAGGGCCAAGGGGCTTGATCCCAGGCCTGCAGTGCCGGCCCGCCCCCGGGGGCGCACTGAGGTGGCAACTGAGACTGGGCGTGGTGGCGCCCGCCTGGAATCCCAGCTCTTGGGAGCCTGTAAACAGGCGGGTCACTATGAGTCCGATTTAGTAGTGAGACTCTGAACACCCTGTAGACCTTCCCTATAATACACACATACAAAGAAAGAAGATTAAACTTTTGAGGAGTTGTCAGGATTTTCACTGAGTTATGTGATTTCAATATTCCAAAAAATCTTCCTTCATTTAACCGTGTCTACTCTCTCTTTTCCGGAGAGAGACCAAGTGCTGTGGGGAACTCCTTCAGTGCAGTGTGCAAGGCAGCTCACCTGCAGTGCTGTGCAAACATCTGTAGCAGCTGCACTGCTAGGCCTATGTTGCCCATGTCCAGGCAGCATGCGCTAAAGGGCAAGCAGTGCTGAGCCCAGGAATTCCTAGATCCTGCCAGAGTAGCTCTCTCCATACTTTTTATCAGCTACATTGGAAAATGGTGAAACTGATACTATATTTCTAGTTCTAAATATTAAAATGTGTTCTGATGCACTTATTTAAAGACAGTGTAGCAGAAAATGCCCCTGAGCCACTATGCTTCAGTTTCTTAGTTGCAGGAAATAGTCCCTGCTCCGGTCCCTGTACTCCTATCTCTTGAAAACGGCTGGTTGCTGTGACACACAGCAGGTCACTGCGACGTGCACCACATGTGCCAGCCCCGACTGGCGAGCCATTCTGCCTCCACACTGCCTGCTTGCCTGTCCCATAGGAGCCCTAGACAACCAGAGATAGGCCTGATATTCTGGGAGTGACCCTGCTCAGTGCCCACGGGCATAAATACATCTGCCTCCAGATCCTGGCTGTCTGGGTATTGTTCAGGAGTCCTGCTTGCTGTTGCAGCAATAAATACTCAGAAATTTAGACAATATGGAAATTATGTAAGAAATAGTAAAACATTTTAGAGTCTGCTTTATAAGAAAGTATGGTCAAAATTTCATAAGTTGGGGCTGGGGAGATGGCTCAGTGGAATAAGTACTTCCCTGGCAAGTGAAAAGGCCTGAGTTCAATCCCCAGTTCCGCCAAAAAAAAAAAAAAAAAAAAAATTCGTAAGTTTCAGGTTTCTTTGCTTTAAACATGTAACTTTGTTATGTACATAAGAGCATGTAATCTAAATACACATGCTTTTAAATCTTTTTCAATGTATATGAGATGTATTCAAATATACAATGCATATTTAAATTGAAATCATATCTGTAGACCTGTAATTCCAGCACTCAAGAGGCTGAGGCAGGAGGATCACTGTGAGTTTGAGGCCAGTCTGGGCTACACTGTGAGTTCAGAGCCAGTCTGAACTATATAGTGAGACTTTGTCTCAAAAAGATTAAATGAGTGAAGGAAGGAAGCAGCCATATTGTTATTCTCGAAACACTCCCCTTTCGTGGTCATCCTGACTTTGGGCAGAGTCAGCAGTCACTTGGAGCCTATCCCAGGACTGAGGTGGAAGAGGGCGCACCATGATGCATCTATGTGACAGAAGTTCCTGTGAATGTTTTAGATCCATTCAGGAGATGGAAGCAGCCAGGCAGGACAGCTACAGGCACCTATAGCAGCGGACTCCAGCAGTGCTGCAGAACGTGATGACATTGAGGGGCATTCATGTGTCCAGAGCGAGAGGGAACAGTTTGACAGGTGAATGGAAATGTGTCCCTTATGTACTAGTTCTTTAAGCATTTGTGTGATAATTTTAATTTTAAATTTAAACGTTGAGTTTGTACTGCAATCACATCTTGTGCATTTAAAACACACACTAAGATATTTTGATGTAATGATGTGAAACTGTCAAAAGCCTTTCAACATGGTGAATATAATGTGAACTGTCCTTTAAAAGTGC
Organism: Ctenomys sociabilis; assembly: GCA_004027165.1. Lineage (NCBI taxonomy): Eukaryota > Metazoa > Chordata > Mammalia > Rodentia > Ctenomyidae > Ctenomys > Ctenomys sociabilis. Next base: position 52,141 of record PVKA01002501.1, on the reverse strand, counting down.
TACCAATAAACCCATGTTACGGATGTTCTAAATCACTGAATGTTCTTTGATAACTAACCAGCGTCTCCGCAGCTTTCTTACCACAGAGCACCCTAGCAGATTCTTCTGTGCCTCTCCTTTTGCATGCACACTTATACACGAAGGATTTCTCCTTGCACCCTTAAGAGTGGCTCCTTACCAACAATATACAATGTATTAATTATGCAGACTGTCCTACGAACCTATTTTGAAAGTATTTCATGGCTATTTTATTTTTTTCTCAATAAAATTAATAATTTTTTTCAGTTATAAAATGTGTGTGTGTGTGTGTGTGTGTGTGTGTGTGGAAATTTATATATATACAGTGAGAAGTTTCCAGGTTAAAGGGCAAACACACTTCTGATGGATGCTACCAGCTCAACCCTCAAGCTTAAGAAATCAGTGTCTCAGGGCCGGGGAGATGGCTCAGTGGAATATGTGGCAAGCACAAGGGCCTGAGTTCAATGCCCGGTTCTGGAAAAAAAAAAATCAGTGTCCCTATCCACAATGGATTAAAAGGCAATTCTCCTTGTCTTGAGCAGTGATTAGCACTTGGTTGGTAACTGAGACGTCACCGTGCAAATAGTGATAAGTCACCCTTTTAGTTCATATTTTCTTTGCTAGAGAAAGTATCTCTTCATCTGTTTTGATCTACTAAAGCCAGCATTCCCCGCCACTCTGCTTCTACCCTGCATTTTTCCTATTGGGATTTTTTGGTCTTTATTCCAATTATTTGTAAGAGCCCTTGTACTTGATATTTGCTTTTTTTTTTTTTTTTTTTTGTCTTTTTGAGACAGGGTCTCACTATGCAGTTCAGGCTGGCCTTAAGCTCACTTTGTAGCTCAGGCTGGTCTTGAACACACAATAATCCTCCTGCCTCAGCCTCCCGAGTGCTGGGATTACGGGCATGCACCACCATGCCTGGCGATATTTGCTTTTGATAAATCTTTTACAAATCTCTTCCCACTACTTCATTTGTCTTTCAGCATTGTTTATAGCATTTTGTGCTGTTGATGCTGCTGTTTAGGGTTTGATTTTGTTATCGTTTGAATGCAAAGGAAAGGAAAAGCTACTTAACCTTCCAAGCAAATAATCATTGTGAGAAGAGTTGGTTCCCAGCATCAAAACAATAATCAAATGTGACTTGCTCCAAGCCTTCTCTTTGCGGCCTATATTCTAAAAAGTGATGCAGTTTGTAGGAGATCAAGGGCTTGAAAACTTGGGAATAGGAGCTGGGGAGCCCATAATCCCAGCACTGGGGAGGCTGAGACAAGAGCATGACTGTGCCCAAACTGCACAGCAAGACCCTGAGAAAAGCTTGGAAACTGCACGGTGCCTAAGCGCCTGACACACACAGCTGGGAGAAGAGGCTATGCGAAAACACACACAGCCCACCCCATACATTCCATTTTTCTAAACCAGTTTTTACCATCTATGTTCATTTTCAACAAAAAAAATCTCAGATTAAATAGCATTCAGTGGTTTAGAAAAATGAACACATGTCTGAAGGGATGGGAGGTTAGTAGATCTTTATTATTTACAATTGCAAATAACCATCTGGTAAAAATTTTGATCCTTAGGAACAATTTATTTATTCCCTAGAACTAAATAAAGAAACCAGTCAGGCTTCTGTAAGCTGGATGTTGGAGATACTTCTTTCCACAGTAAAAAAAAAAATAGTTTTTCAAGAATAATTCTTAGTTTTAAATATACATGAATACCTGTATTACACGAGCAGCAGCGTAGGGTGGCAGAAATAGAACTGAATTGAAATCAGGCTACACTTCTGAGTTTTGCCAATGACAGGTTGTAATTCTGGAAAAGGGCCAGATTTTCTACATTGGTCAATCTGTCCACTTTTTTCTTGTAGTTCTCTGTCTCTGTCTCTGTCTCTCTGTCTCTGTCTGTCTCCATCTCTGTCTCTCTGTCTCTGTCTCTGTCTCTCTCTCTGTCTCTCTGTCTCTGTCTCTCTGTCTCTCTCTCTCTCACCATCTCTCCTGCACACAGCAGCTGCACTGGGAAGGAGGGGCCGCGGTGGCGCTGACGTGGCCCAATGGCCAGCCTTGAGCGGCTGATGGACAGCAGCACCTGTTCACGTGGCCGCTGCAGGCTCGGTTCCCCTGCAGCCTTCCACGCCTCCGGGAGCTCACCCTTAGCGGAGCATCTTGAGGGGTGACGCCTTGTCTCCGTGCTTGTTTCCCGGAACCCTCTCGCTGCTCCCACCCGCTCCAGTCGGGGCTCCAGGCAGTGTACCTCTCCCTGTCCCTCACCCTGGCCCTGGCCCTGGTCCTTGATCGCTCCCGCCATGCCCCGAGGCCCGGCCTCCTGCTCCCCGGCCCTGCGCGCAGCACACCGGGCCCGCTGCCTCCTCCGCCGGCCTCCCCAGCGTCTCCGCTCTCTGTGCCCCTGAGCAGCTTGCTCTTGGACGGCCTGCCTCCACCCACTCCTCGGCCCTTCCTGTGCCCTCTCCCGTCTCACCTGCACCCTGGGTGGCCATCTGACTGAGAGGAGGGGATTCGCTGATGCGTCCCTTTCGCGTGGACATGGAGCAGCCCCTGGGCTGGGGACCGGCGGTCAGCTCCGGGGCGCAGGGCCGGCCTGGCAAGCTAGGTCCTGAGTTCCAGTGTGAGTCCAAAAACACAATGGAGGATGTGGCTTGAAGGGCGGCTCGAAGCCCCCGTAGGCCTCCCCGACAGCCTGCATTGACCTCCCGTGCAGCCGTCCTCCTGCCGCCTGACCCTGTCTCAGCTGTCCGGGCCACCCACTCCCCAGGAAGACGCGGTCACCTCCAGCGGTCCACCCCGCGTCTCCTTCCCTCGGCGGCTGCCATCTCCTCCTTGCACGCCCTCCTCGCGAGGAGCGGGTCTGACTGCTGGGCGCCCACCGCCTGGGCCTCCTACAGGCTTCGAGGGGCAGCCAACCGCGCCCCGCTGCTCGCCAGCTCGCCAAAAGCGCACGGCGAGGCGCAGCGTCCCCTCCGGCCTCCGGGCCTTCGCGTCCGTGGATAATGGAATTAAAATGAAGATACGAACTAGCACAGCGGGGCTTTCAAAAAGGCCCCCTTCTCTCAGTCGCTGGGAGCCGCGATCCCGTTTCTCCCGAGGAGTCAGCGCACTCCCTTCCGTCTTACAGCACAGGAGCTGCAGGCCGATGGGGACGCTAGCGCGCGGGGCCCGGGCTTCTGCGCGAGCCTCTGAGCCTGGGCAGCGACATCAGGGAGAAGGTCGTGGCTAGTGGTCCCCAAGGGCGTGTACGCCACCCCCCAGAGCACCAGGACAGGCTCCTGGGGAACAGCTTCCAAGCTGAAATCTGGAAGACCGTTATAGAGAAGAAGGATGGGATTGGTGAGTATGGAGCCGCCTTTAAAAGCGATACGCACGTTTGCTTTTTTAAATAAAAATTTTAAACATCTTGTCTCCTGTGTCTGCTCTCCCCAGACCCATTCTTTTTCTTTTTCAAAATTAGATGAAGCCATATTCTAAACTTACAAGGTCTTAAACTAGTTTTCTAGTTAAGAGGTTTTTGGAAAGAATAATTTAATTGTAACGATCTAATGTAAAATACAGCCAAAGTGATTGTCATGTAAAATTTATGTTTTTCTAACTCATTAGAAGCTAAAAAGTTTCAAGCTTTCCATTCTATTTTAGATGCTCAGCAACTCGCATTTTAAATGACAAATAATGCACAAAAATATCAAAAGGAAATTCAAGTAACATCAACATTCACATACCAAGATCACTGAGGCTAGATGTGCTGCGCGTCCTGGATTAATATGGTCCAAAGGGCTTTCTTCATGACAGAACAGGCAGTGTCAAAGCGTGGTTTTCCAGGCTTGGGTGTACACAGAAAAGATTTATAGTTGCTTTTCCCCACAAGTGAATTGGTCCAGAATGGAGATAGCATCTGTGCCTTAAGGTGCGGACAGAGGAACACAGCTTTTCTTTGTACGCATGCTCCTGTCTATTTCTCATTAATGATGGTGTGGCCTCAAAGGTGTCTCTAAACCAATGAGTTTGCATTGGGCCCAATTTCCTGTTCAGGAAGAAGGAGAAACAAAGCACTTTTTCCCCCCAGTTATTTATTCTACAATAAAGTAAAAAAGAGTTCAGCTTATCCCCAACGTCCATTGACGAGTGAATGGCTTCCATTGACAGCCCATTTGCAATTAATTTTCGGTTCTGTCACCTCATGTCTCTCTCTGAATCAACTCAGGTATGCTGGACCATGACAGACACCCCTGCCTCCCCTGCAGCCCTCCAGACATGGTGCGGTTTCCTTCCGCTTTCTTCTTTCCTCCTTGGTACCTGCAGAAGCTCCAGGCTCCAGTGCATCCCCACAATGCAGCAAGGTTGTTTACCTTCGCTCCTTCACAAAAGATAACCCAACAAATTACATTAATTATAAACCAATATGCTCCGTTCCATTCCCACGGGAGCCAAACCTGAGCGGAGCAGCTGGTCCTGTTTGCCGAGCTCAGTTCTGAGGACACGATTCCCAACAATGCTCAATCCATAATTAACAGAGAAATTAGAGCTGCAGCAATACTGCATCCTGCTTTTTGAAGCAAGGTGCTTAAAATAGCCAGGCCTGCTCCTGGCAGGCGCTCTCTCCCCCAACGCCGGAAGAGTTTATTGTTATCGCTGGCATGTTTTGGTTTGTTTAAAATATTTACATCTATGTCAGGCCTAAAATAAACATGCAAATATTTTCTACAGAAAGAATGAACAATCATTTTCTGTTGTGACAATTTGTTTTAAAATTTGGGGTTCCTTCTTTCTCTAGGTAATTGCTTTTTCTCCCTTGAAATGATGTTAATTGTTCTTCATTGTGCATTGAGCACATTGCTTCGTGTTGTGGGGAAGGGGAACAAGTGGAATGTAGTTGAGAGTTTTGATCTTCCTTCCTTCCTTCCTTCCTTCCTTCCTTCCTTCCTTCCTTCCTTCCTTCTTCCTTCCTTCCTTCCTCCTTCCCTTTCCTTTCCTTTCCTTCTCTTAGGTCCATAAAAAGAAATAATAGTAAATTGTACTATATCCCATGTACAACCATGTATATATTTAGCACTTACATCTTCTATTCTATTCATGGAAATCCCAGTCAAACAGTTGGTGGTAAACAAATATTTAAAGTATCTGTATCATAGATGCCTAGTTCATATATAGTGCCCATATGCGAGTGAGTATAAATAGGCGCTCTGTTTGAGCACACCCACACACCGGTGGAGCACCTCCCCCCAGCCACGCCAGCGTACTGTGAGCGTCAGCATCTGTCCCAGAGCCAGAGACCCGGAGAAGACAGGAGTCACAAAATGAGCCCAAGCCTGCGCCTCTGAAGAGGCTCACCGTTTACCTTTGCAGCACATCGATCATAAAGGAAAATTCTGCTTCCGTTGGACTCCTACTTGCCTTTAAATTATTCTCAACACCGCTGAGGGGCTACTGGAGCTTCTTGCTACAGTGGAGTTGACTTTTCTCATGGAAGCATACTGGGGTCGATATGTATGGATTAGAGTGCTGGATCTTTGAGGGACAGGAAGGTCAGGTGCTCCAGGGTGGCCCAGGGAGCCTGGACTGAGGAGGCGCCGGCAGGAGGCTAACTGGAGGGACGCTGGCCCTCCACAAGGCCCTGCATTCGCGTGCTTGCCATTTGCATGCTTTTGCCCTTGTCAACAGAGCAAGACTGAGCAAAGCAAGTAGAGATGTACCCAAATGCAAAGAAAACTCATGCTGTGCACCTCAGGTGTTAGAAAAGTGATTCAATTCATAAAATAATCACAACCTGATGGTGCCTGTGGGCTAATCAAAGCATCAGGAAGAGAACCTGGTCTTTGACCTTTTCCCACTGGCATGGAAAATGCTTAGTGCTGTTGACTTCCTCAGGACTGAAAGTGTTTCCGCACCAACTGCCTCTGCCGACACCAGACCTGCCACGGAGGCTCAGTCGCTGCCTGCCACCATCCGTCAGCTCCTTGGTGCCCGAGGAGCTGAGAGGAGAACATTCTAAAACTTGTTCTTTATTTTCAATAATAAATAACCAACATCTCATAAAACATAGAGAACTTCCAAATGGGGGACGAGGAGTGTGAAGATGGCTCCTCACAAGAGAATAATAATAAGAAGAAGCTCACTCACAACCTGGGTGTGTGCTTTCTTCACAAAAGGCACTTTGGGCATGAAAAATAAGATTCAATGTTTTTAAGAAAATCTAAATATTCATCTACAATTTCAAGAGCCTACTGAGAGTACATTAGCTAAAGTCATTTCATCTTGGTCATTTTAAAGTTACAAGAAATTACTTTCTCTTCTTCTTTTCACTTACTTTTATAAAGCAAAAAAGGCTTCTGTTCACAGGGACTCCAGCAGGTAGAGGGTGCAGGCTGGTATGCAGTGGGTGAGGCATCATGTCAGCAATTGTGAGCATTCTCCGCAGGATGCAACAGGAGGTCCACACGGCTTCTAAAGGAAAAGGTCTCAAATCTGGAGGCCTCCAGACCCCAAACGCCCTTAGACTGAGGCCCTAGCTTCTGGCGTGGGTTGTCAATAAATGGTAGTGGAATACCCAGCTCTGAAAAATCTAAACAAAAAAGGGAATATAAATGAAAGACCATTTTGTATCTGTATATTCAAAATAGTTAGGATAGATATACAGTACTTTCTCTTAATTCAATGAGAAGAAAGATTTGTATTAATAGTGTTTGGACAGGATATCATGTCTGCATCTTATAGTATGAATAACCACTATGAAGACAACAATATGCAATGTGCTAATTATTGAAACTGTCCTACAGATTGGTTTTGAAATTGTCTCTTTGCTATTTGTTTCTCAATAAAATTAATAAAATTAAAAAATACAGATATGTCCAAGATCTGATATTAAGAGACTTAAAGCACCTACTTAGGCAGACACAGCAGCTGGGGTTTAATCCACAGCGTGCCGTGCTGGCCTCGCCCCTGGGGTGCGCCGAGATGGTGATTGAAACTAGATGTGGTGGTTCATGCTGTGAGCCAGCTCTTGGGAGGCTGAACGCAGGAGGGTAACTATGAGGCTGATCTACGTAGTGAGACTCTGTAGGCCCTGTACTAAAATACAAAAAAAAAAAAAAAAACAAAGAGTGAGAACACTTTATTTATTTTTGCAGTACTGGGGATTGAACTCAGGACTCTGCACTTGCCAGGCAAGCGCTTATTCTAAGCTATGTCCCTGGCTCCAGAACATTTTAAAACGTGGTCTTTATTTTGAATGATAAACAAGTTCTTTATTTTAACTAATAAACCTGTTACATATTTATATAAATTTTACTTTCAGAAATGCTATTCTCCCTTCCCCCAAAAAACTAGTGGGGCTGAGTTTGTTCCCCCTCTGCCAGTCTCTGCCATCCAGCTGGTCAGAGGCCAGCTGAGTTCTGGCCTCCACATCTGCAGCCAGCTGCTGCAATTTATGTTTTAGATGAAAACACTGCTGCATGCAGGGGTGTTGCTGTGTGAGGGAGGCGTGCAGTGGCCTCCCCGACAGGTATGAGGGTTCTCACTTAATACCATGACAAAACTGGGTGAATAATAGTGGCTAAAGATGGTTGCAATACATGATTTAACCTGGCATTTATAAGCTTCTAAATTCTGCTAGAATTCAGTGGTTTCCCTCCCTTGGCTTGGATGAATTCTTACCCAGGCGTGGTTCTGCCATTCTGCGCTGGTCACTGGGGAAGCGTTACTTTCTGAGTTATGCAGATCTCCTGAATGTTGGCACAAAGAACATCACAACATATTTTTTAAATCATGTCTGTTAGCATCACCTCTGATCTCATCAGAAACGTCTAGGGAAGCTGTCAGGCTCACATATAGATGTTTCTAAAATTTTCATCTTTGCCTGAAAGCTCAAATTCCACCTTTAGCAACAAATGCCTTTATTCCCCCACCCCCCGAAGCAATAGTCACACTTGGTTCACTTGTGAGAAAATCCTTGCCAAATCCCCAGCTACGATCAGAATAGCGTCAGCTTGATGGTCAGTCAGGCTTTCGAGAAAAAAGTGTCCTAATAAAGAAAAGGAGCAGTTCCTCCATGCGTGCCCTTGCTCCAGACCTGGCACCCTGAGTAGGGCAGTGACACTGTTGGGGTCACCACCTCGCATGTGAAGAGTGACACTCCGGCTATGAGGCCAAACAAAATGGAAACTTTTACTACATGTTGTGGGCTTTCGAAACACAGCGTTCCCAGGCTGTTGGGGGTCTAGTGAGCTAGGAGATTCTGTCACCTGGCTGAAACCAAGATCCAAAGTTCTTAAAGAGAAGGTGGCTTTCAAGACGGATCAGATGGACTAGGGGTTTCTAGGGCAGGGGTGATTGTTACATATAGAAATGGCACCAGGGATCCAGGACACAGTGGTTATGTGTGGAACACTGAGAGTGATCTAGCTTAGCAGAGTGCCTGGGGATGGCATGAACTTAGTCATGCATGCTGGTATGAGAAAGCTGTATGCCAGGTGGAAGGATTCCACAAGGTGCCACCTGGCCAGAGAGCCTTTTGGTCAAAGTTTGGGGCCACTTGCCTTGGTGCGTCCTTGGGACACCGCAATGCACTGAGCAATGTCGGGGGCATGCCAAGCACCTTTGTGTGAAAAGAGCATGTGAATGGCTGTTCAGCATCACTATTGAGAAAGAATGCCCAGAACAATTTTCTCTCTCTGATTTAATGAAGGGGGACAGCCTTTGTGGGGTGGGCTTCCACTGAGGCTTGAGAAGCACCCAGATGCCTAGCTACTCCTTGCCCACTGTCACATTGGTGCAGTGGATGATCGTACAGACTTCTCCAGGTGCTTTCTTGTCACACTGTGAGGTCACTACCAGGGGCAGGACCTGACAAAACAGAAGAAGACATTCCCACCAGCAGCCTTGCACTCAGGCCTGGCCCAGCAAAGCCTGTATTGATTCTCTTGGGAAGAAGGAAGGAAGTGCTGACGTCATCCGGAATCCAGAGGATAAGGAGTTAATGGCCACAGGAGCCAGGTACCTGTGCTGAGAAAGGCTCTCCAAGGCATGGGCTTTCTGAGCATCTGCTCCAAGGTGGAGGTGCACTTCTGCAGTCAGTCTCCTGCTCAGGCTTGGGAAGAATGGGGGTCGGGTCAGGCACCCATGTTCTGAGGATCATTTCCAGAGCTCCAACAGAGCCATTCCTTTGCTGATGCCTTCTACGTGGGGTGGTAAGGCTCATGGACAGAGCCCTCCCCGTAAGTAAGCCCAGCAGGGGAGACCCAGCCCTAGGGATCGGCTCCTCTCTCCTCTGGGAATCAGAACTGTCTGCGTCATCCTGGCAGCACTGGCCCCCACCCTGCTGCGGCCCTTGTTGGCATCTCTGCACTGAGCATCAAGCATTTCTTCTGTTTCAGGTGTTCTATGAGTACTTCTCAGAGGGTGGATTCTGTCCTTTATTTTATATATGTGAACAATGAAATTTAGAAAAGTTTTCCCGAAGTTTTTCAGCTAATAAAGAGGCAGCCTGTCTACAAAGACCCGTCCCTGGATCACTCTCCCCTAGCTAATCCCATTTATCCCTAAGCCTCAATTTAAATGCTTTGCCTGATTTGATAGACTTGGTAAAATTACAGTGCTCTAAATTCCCATAGCTCCCTTACTTACCCTTTTTTAAAAAATGCTAATCTCCTATAACGCTTGCCCTCTAATGTGTGTCTGTGCTCCATCAAAGAAGGGACGGTGTCCATCCAGCCCCCTTCAGCATCCCAACTGAAATGGCAGCGCTGAGCTACTCTCTTAGCAGCCTGAATGCTATCGAGGAGGACGCCGCAGCCGGGTGGCCTCACCACCAGGACATTTCTCATTTCCAGAACAAGGCAATGGCACAGGGTGGGTGTATTTGGATGAGCAGGGTTGGATGCTGCTGCTCACAAGCCCGGTCTTGGTTGGCACTGGGTCTGGACGCTTCAGGAATGGGTACAGGATGCGGGTCCTGTGTGCCCAGGGCCAGAGGTCCCCAAATGGAGCAAGAGCAGACAGCAAGATGTGATGTATTTCTCAGTTTTCTGCTTTTGCTCAAACATTTGTACATTATTCTGTCTGCACTGTGGTTCTGGTACTAGGTATGAGTCTTTGATAGACAAAGCTAAGGTTATCATGAGCTGTGAACAGAGACAACTGAATGTTTGCTGCTTAGATGTTCAAGAAGAGGAAACTTCTGCCCCGCTTACAAATCTGGAACATAATCCTTGTTCATCTACATTTGTCAACTGAAGGCAACTACCTGGGACCCAAATTTCTTTAGATTAAATGAATTCCTGAAAGTTTATGACCTTCACAAATCAGTGTTTACTTTTAGAATCAGAAAGTAATACTTACCTCTTGTACATAAAATGAAAACTGATATGTTTCCCATATTTTATATGCTAGTCAATCCGTTTTGTAACCCATTAACAGGTTATAAAACTCTTCCTTGAAAATTTAAGTTTTAAGAACACACACACACACACACACACACACACATGACCCTGACTTCGCATGTCTGCAGGTACCTGCTTAGCATAGAAAATGTCTCATTCTACCGAGTAAACACGTCTGCAAGGGGTTGTTCTGACCAGCCCAGAATCCTCCTTCCCAGTTCTTGCTTGGAAACTTCTGGTCTGCCGTGTGCCCCATGCCATTTCATCCAGGTCTCCAAGGCCACCTGTAGCTTGGAGACCGGGCTTCCTTCTGAAGAAATTAAAAGGTTTCTGAACGTACCGTTGATGCAGAGCTCCGTGTTGCTCAGAGGCACCCTCAACATCAGTGCACATTTCCTTTTCTGGAAATATGCTCCAGGGTAGGGAGGGCCAAGGACCATGTGACTGACTGGGTGGCAAATCATTTAAATTTTTTTTTTTTATTTCTTGAGCCTGGATTGTAAATGTCCTTGTTCCAGTATTTCTCAAGAATAATAAGGCAGAAGTTAATGAAATTCTGTTTTATTAATCAATTTCCTCCTTCTTTTTTAAAAGTCAGTCATTCACAGCCTGTAGAAGCGCCCTTCCCAGCTGGGAAAGGAAGAGGAGAACGTGTCACCGCCGAGCGCAGCATGGTCAGCATTTTGCGAAATCGCTGTATAGAGGAAAACGGGGATGCGGAAGTGAGGGTGATGCAAGTCGTTGGACAGGACGCCCAGGCAGTGCCAGGCCGGAGGTCAGCGGGGCCAGCGGGGGCAGCCGACCCGGTGACCAGGCAGCGTCCTGCCAAGAGCGTCTCCACAGTCGTGAGAACTGTTTATTGTTCTAGGAATACAGCTCAAATCCCAGGCTGTGGGCAAGCATTTTTTCTTAGTTTTTATTTTTGTTTCATTTTGGGGTTTTGAAAGGCCTTTTCAGGGGGTAAAAGTGGACACTGACTGTATTCACTGTGAACAAGGCTTGAATTTGATGTGATTATTTTTCTGGATGTGATATGGTGAAGAATCTATTTTGTAATTGCTCCTTTACAAATTTTTGCACAATATATACAAAGGACAAAGAGACATGGTGGGAAATTTGAAGATAACCTGGACATCTACTCAGAAATAAGGTGAATATGTGTCAGCTAAATCCGCAGCGGCAGAACGTTGTTAAGCCCTGACGCAGCAGCCAGCTTGCCCGCTGCTGGGGACGCTACCCAACACGCACAATTTGGAGGAAGAGACACTGTGCATGGCTCAGGGTTTCAGGAGACTTAGTCCACAGCTGGCTGTCTTCAAGGAGGAGATGCCATGGTGGCAGCAAGGAGGCAGGGCAACGGAGCAGAGCCAGAAAGGAAGGGCAGGCACCAGGCACAGTGCCAAGGCCATGCTCTTCCACCCTCACACACATACGGAAGTCTGCTCCCCAGTCCCTGCAGCGGGCCGAGCCACCTAAGTCAACATGATCAGATGTACCCTCCACACCTGGGAAGCTTTCACACAAAGGCAGAAGACCAGACCCCCTCTCTGACCAGCTGAGTGTGAGTTTCTACTGAGTGTGAGTAGAGCTCGGGCATCATCATTTCTTCAGAACTTCTCAGATGATGTAAATATGTAGCCCCAAAGGTTAAGGTAGTTTGAGAAGTTCCATGTGACAAAAGAGGAAAAAGTGGACTCTAAGTACCCAGTTTGGGCCCGCAAGACCTACTTCTTTCTGGTCCTGGTGAGTTTGTTCCTGCTGGCTTAGGCCTATAAGTGAGGCAGCACTCAATGACAGGGACGATGAGACAAAGGTAAAATGATTTGCCCATGGCCAAGAGGTGAGAGAGAGAGAGAGAACATTGAGACACAGTCTCAATCCAAACTCTGACAGGATCTATCGTGAAGGCCGTTGGAACTCAGAACGTAATTCAAAGATAGTTTCATGCTCAGAACCATTTGTCAGAAACAGTGTTTTCGAAGTATCATATAGGTTACTATGTGAGTACATGAGACAATACTGGGGGAGAAGACAAGTTAGGGAGCCACAGTGGTGGTGACCTGGCTGACAGGCCATTATGGATTAGTAAGAAGAGATGATGAATTCCGTGTTCCTGATCTGGGTGACGTTATAGGTGGCTGTATAGCATTGTAGATTGCTATAGTAATTTAAAAACAACAAATAAGAATAAAGTAATGATTCTATCATGTTGCCAGTGTGCTCAACAGCAAATGATATATTTAAAAAAAACGAATTTGTCACTGAAATAGATGCCAAAGACTAGACTTCAGGTGTTACCTTCAGATTAGGAAGATTCATAAGGATCATCTTCATGTATTTTAGAAAGTTATTTACTCTGACAGAAATTAAAATACTAACCTGTAATTATTGAAAGCCTTTCTTCCTCTTATTGTTCACATGGAGGATTCTTGTGCACCAGTGGTAACGGATAGGGTAGGACGACAAAGAAGAAGTAGAACAGAAAGTAAGGAGAAATGGCTCATTATGTGTATGGGGTCATAATGCTGCCTGGAAGAAGACTGGAGCGGAGCAGAAATATGGGAAGATGTGGCCCAAGAAGGAAGGGTTGAGGACATTCTGAAAGCTGAACTGAGCAGGCTGCTATATGGAAGGAGCTGTGTGAAGGAGACCTGGGAGCAAGAAGCATGGAGAAGCCTCACTTTGTGCTCTGCACAGTCAGCTGTCACAAGCATCCCTGCTGAGAAGGACCTTTCCTGAACCCCTGCCACAGCTGGCCTTTGCTGCAGACAGGAGCCTAGAAGATCAAGGCAGTGATTACAACACCTAATGCCCACTGAAACAACTTCCTGTGCGTTCTTCTAGGCCTCAGAACAACTCTAGGAGGTAATAACATAAAAGTTAACTCCATTTTATAGATGAAGAACCAGACATAGCCAACCTACAGAGCTCTCCAGGGCTTTCCTAGAAAAGAATCAAGAGAGCTGAGACTCGGGCCCAGGCAGTCTGGCTCCTGGCCTATCGGTTAGACCATGACGCTTTCGTACCTGTCAGGCTGTGACAACACCATGCCTGTCAACTAGCGGCCATGTCCCACACCAGAGGAGCTGAAGATCAAGAGTAGGCTCCCAATCCACACGCTCCCTCTCACACTGTCTAGAGGAAAGGCCTTTGCACGCCTCCAGCATATCACTGTTGGGGCCACGCCCCAGGCTGTCCACGTGCTCGCAACACCACTCACTCATCACCTCACAAATGTTAGGGAGAAAACTAAGACACAATTATCATTCCACAGCCTTACAGGAAGAGAGCAGGAGAAGAGCAGGCATGGCGACTAGTAGCTGAGAATGCACGTTAAAAAGTCTGAGTTTTGGGAGGCTGAGTTAGAAGCTCCAAGTGCAAATAGATTACCAGGGGACAGATAATGCCCAGCAGGACATGGGTCTAGAACCATAACCAGAAAGATGAGCATTAAAGCTGTGGCTGAGGACGATACCCAGGGGGAAGGCGGAGGCCAGCTGGGAAGAGGGAGAGACAGGCCGGGCCACGGAAGTGGCAGCGTGGCCTGAAGTGACAGCTGGGGCTCTGGGCACAGCTGCACTTGTCAGGTTTGAGAGTTGAAAGAGGAGGCAGACATGGCTGCCTGAGACTCTCCCTGATGATTTGTGCAGTGTTTGCACCAGTCTGCACTCTCACGAAAGTGAGAATTCATGAGGGTGGGTAGATGAAAAGCAAAGTGACTGCAGGGAGCTGGGCGAGCTGAGGCTGACCGGACAGTGTGGGCGCGCAGAGGCTGAGGGGCAGGACGCGTCCAGGTATCAAAGACGAGCAGGGAGACCAAGCACACCAGGTCTGAAGAGAAGCGTATCACACAGTGACTGGCAGATTTCACAGCCTGGAGTCCATTAGGACCCAACAGAGAGAGATTCCACCCAATGTGCGCCTGCGCAGCCAGCTTGGAGGTGCGGATGGCGCAAGCTGGGAAGGGAGGAGAGGGAAAAGCTTTTGAAAAGTTTACATTGAAAAGATGGAAAGCTCTATGTGATCAGCTGAGAAGGGCAGCAAAAGAGTGGTGATCGGAGAGCTTTAAGGAAAAAAAACAATTTTAAAATGTGGCACAGAGGGACCGTGCATTCTTGAGACAATACTGGGTGTGCATGGTGAGCTTGAGCCTGGAAAAGAGCAGAAACATTGAGAAGAAAGGCAGCCAAGAGGAAAGAATGATGGAAGGTGAACCCTGGAGAATCCTTACCACATAAAGTGAATGAAGGCAGCCGTCTACACAGTAACTCCCTGAAATGCCTGCACTCTGGGGGAGACATCGCTCCTTCCCCTCCTCTCAGACTCACCCTGGCCCGCCTGCTCCCCCTCACAAACCACCACTGGGCTTGGCCTCTGGCCCTGCAGCTTCTCAGTCTCTCTGTCTGGTGCCCTGCTGCACGATGCATTCCTTAACTATTTGTCACCCCACTCCTGTGGCCGCTGTGAACAACCATGGTGTAAATTTGATTCAGTTCTTTTGAGAACATATCAAGAAAGGTAACAGCTGGGTCAAATGGAACCCCTAGTTTTAATTTTTTGAGACTCTCCCTGATGATTTGTGCAGTGTTTGCACCAGTCTGCACTCTCACCAAAGTGAGAATTGCTTATTTTTCCCATGGTCACACCAGCACTTGTTAGTGGTGGATTTCTTGAAAGCAGACATTCTTTCTGAGGTGAGACTGAATCCCAGCATTGGTTTAACTTGTATCTCTTGGATGACCAGGGATATGGAACATTTTGTCATATATTTATTTGCTGTTTGTAATTATTCACGTGAAAAGTGTGTACTTTTCATTCATTAAATTGGGCCTTTATATTTGGTAGCTATGACTTTTTTGAATCTTTATATATGCTAGATGCTAGATATTAATCTTTTGTCTGAGAAGCAGCTGACAAAATTTTTTTCCCATTCTGGGTTGTCTCTTCTGTTGGTGATTTCCTTTGCTGTGAAAAAGCTGCTTAGCAGGGTCCTGAGTTCAATCCCTGGTACTGAAAAAAAGAAAAGAAAGAAAACAGCTGTTTAATAAGATGAGATCTCGGTTGTTAATTCTTTCTAATATTTCCAATGCAACTGGGATTTTGTTTAAAAAGTCTTTGCCTGCACCTATGGCTTTAAAAGTTCTACCTATTTTCTCTTCCAGCAGATTTAGTGTTTTTATATTAATATTTAGATCTTTGACCATTAGGATTTTAGTTTAGTGCACAGTGAGAGATGGGGTCTAGCTCTAGTCTCTGCCAGGTGGAAAGCCAGTTTTTTCCAAACCATTTGTTAAAGAGGCTACTTTACTTCCAGTGAGGTATTTGGCCACTTTGTCAAAGACACGATGGCTGAGTGTATCTGGGGTTGTGTCTGCATCTCCATGATACGTTCCACTGATCCTCAGGTCTGGTGGTTTTCTCCCCCAGTACTATGCTGTTTTTATTACAGGAGCTTTGTAGTGCAATCCCAAATTAGGGATTGTGACACGCCCTGTCCAGCCTTTTCCCCTCAGAATTGTTTTTCTGATTCTAGGTCTCTTCAGGTTCTAAATGAAGTCTAAGATTCTTTTCTCAGGGCCAGTCAGTTAGCTCGGCAGACTAAAGCACCTGCTTAGGCAGAGCACAGCGGCCAGGGTTCAATCCCCCCCCCCCCAGTGTGTCCTGCTTATTCCACCCCCTGGACACACTGAGATAATGATTGAGACAGGGCCTGGTGGCGTGTGCCTGTAATTCCAGTGCTTGGGAGGCTGAAAAGAGGAGGGTCACTGCAAGTTTGATCTGTCTAGTGAGACCCTGTAGACCCTGCCCTAAATTTAAAAAATAGATTGTTTTCTCTAATTCTTTGAGGGCTATTTTTACTTTGATTGGGATTGCATTAAATCTGTATAACAATTTTGAGAAGCATGTCCATTTTCACTACACTGGTTCTTCCTATGCAAGAACAAGAGATACATTTCCATTTTCTGATATCTTCTTTGATCTCTTTTTTCAGAGGAGATTTTTTGTATTGTAGTTTTCCATGTAAAGATCTATAGTAGCACTATTTGCAATAGCTAAATGGAAACAGCCTACCTTAAAATGTATGGATAGAGCAGATTTTTAAAATAAAATCGAGTACAACTTGGCCATGAAAAAGATAAATGAGACATTTCAAAGTAAAGGACACACCTCGAGACCATACTGTTAAGTGAAATAAATTAGATTCACGTGTGTCAATACTACATAAGAAAGCAAAATTGTAAACAAGGACAAATATGCCTAGTAGGTGAAATAGGAGGAAGACGTTCAGATTAGAAGGGCAGCAGCGAGGAGGAAGGGGGAAGAGGGAGGGTGGACAGAGAAAAACATGTGAAAAAGGAAAACTGGAAACAAAATTTTAAATTAGGAAGGGAAGAGTGGTTGAAGGAAGAGAATGGTGAAATAAAGAAGGATATATGATGTATAGATATAATTCCGTATGATGAATGTGATCATTATTTATATCTAAAATATACCAATAAACTTAATTAATAAAGCAGTGAATACAGTAAGCTTGAAATCTAATGGAGGTTTTGTGGGTTTTTTTTTTTTTTTAGGTTTTGTGAATATCTAGGGTATGCATAAATACTGGTTAAATTGTTTATTTTCTTCAAATGTTTAAGATCTCTTTTTATTTTCACACTTTATGGTGCAAATTATAGATAAGAAAAATAATAGTATCTAAAAATTCATATAGGTACAAACAATTCAACCTACAAATAAGCACAAAATACATGCCCATAAGAATTCCAGAAAGACTCCATGGGCCTGAAGACGGAGGCTGGCAGCCTGGAGGAGAGCTCTCAGCCCTGTAGATGGCTCCTGGGAAGTGCCTTCCTGCCCAGAAGTCGCGGACCTCGGCCCGTCAGGCCACGCCGCTGCCTGCCTGGCCATTAGGCGACTAAGGGACACCTCCGCAGCCCTCCTGCTGGCCGACTCAGTGGAACCCTCGGCGTGGAGACTTCCCTGCCTTGTAGCTTCCTGGCCTGCACGTCTCCCAGATGCTTCCAGAATGCACATGGACAGCGTGGCGGAACATGTCTGTAACCCACCTACTCAGGAGGCTGAGGCAGGAAGATGGAAGGTTGAGGCTGGACTGGGCAATGTGGTGAGAGCTGTCTAAAGGACTGAGGCTATAGCTCTGCGAACTCTGGGCTCAATCCCAAGTACCACTACAAATGCATTTTGTGCTTTAAATAAGAAATAATCTTATTAGCGTGGAAAACAGGAAGACACAATAACTGGAAGGATGAGAGTCCAAGGCACGGAACAGTGGGGCCAAGCCGGAAGTGCTGGCTGGCTTCTGAGCTGGGAAGGTAGGTGTCCGTGAAGTGGTAGGAGCAGCCCCAGATACAACTCTCAGAGTCCGCGCGCAGTCTCTGCTCTGCTGCCCACCAGCCAGGTAACATCTCCAAGCCTGTGTTCCCTTGCTGCCAAGACGAAGGTGCCAGACAGCGGTGCTCCTGCAGTCTCCCTTTGCTACGCTGTGTCAGCTCAGGTAGCGCTGATGGCCATAAAACAGTCGTCTTGACACTCTCCTATACTTTTTCTGATAGATCCCAATTTATCCTCATTTCAGAATTTGCTACATGCTGTGCGATTTATGATAAGTTTGGGTTTGGCTTCTATCTTTCCAAATTGTCCCTGAATGTTCTTTTCCCTCAAAGTTGAATATATTAGATCTTTCTTCTGCGCTTAAATAGCATGGTTAAAACTTATTAATTGCATCTGGAATCCTTGTCTTGGGATTGTTTTCATAAATAGAGTCTTACTGGAATTTGTACATGTGTAAAGGAACATAATAAAACATTTGGAATTTACTGATGATTTTACTTTATTTGGTTTGCAAAATGCATCCTTAAGTGAGCCTGGAGCCTCATTTAATGTGGGATTCTGTTCTAAGTGAATGGAAAATGCAAGGGAAAAATTAAATAAAAGAACAATATAATCAGCTGAAACCAAAATGGATGGGAATCGGTACTGAGCCTGGGAGGATTCAGAGGAGTAAGCAAGGGAGAGGGTAAGCAAGCACCGGAGCATTTACAAGCCCACAGGAGTTGCTCCTTCCTCACCAATCTGCCTTTCTGGGGTCAGAGGTAACAAAGCAAATAAAATCAGCAGGTCCCTCTTCCCAAACCCTAACCTAGGAGTGGCACGATCAGTTAGCATTAGGCATCTGTGGCTGGCATGGGCGTAATGGTGATTGCATCGAGCTGGAAGGGGCCTTTCCGAGGGACCTGTGCCCAAGACAAGCCTTGACCACCAGCTGCTGACCAGCAGAGCCTCTGGCCTGGGCTTGGTTCTGATCCAGCACCATTTCCACCACACTGCTCAACCAAGACAAAATAAATATAATTAATTTGAAAGAGAAATAGCTCAAAGCAAACAATAGCAATATAATGTTTTTAAAAAGGGAAAGAGCTCAGAAGGAAAAGTCAGGGAGGTAGAGAGACGAAGAGGGCGGCTCTTGTCTAGGCCGGTCTCAGCCCTGGGAGAGAAGGATCTGGTCCTTAGAGCGTCTCCAGTTCAAGCCCACGACATTGTAGCTGTGCTTCCAGCTGGCTCCTAGGACTGCTGGCCTCTTTCTTCTATGTCTTCTAATAGCAGTGGACCCAGGATCCCCTACCCGGGCCATGTTCAAGCTGCATTCCTGGGCAAGTGGCTTCATCACTCAATCACTCAACATTTCTATAGCCTCATCTGAAAAGTGGGTGATAGCACTGTACTTCATAGGTTTAGTAAAAAGCAAGGCACGCTTGCCACATTTGCACTGCAGTATCTTGCTGTTAGCAAGTGCTTAACACATGGGTAGTCACTGTGAGTCTGTCATCCGTTGTCTGACTTTGTTCTGCACACCACATGTGTCTGAGTCACTCACCCAGACTGCGCACCCACCTTGCTGGAGACCTTGCTGATGTTGCTGACCAGCACGGCTCTCACCATGGACCGGCACTGGCCGAAGCCTGAAGGCCTCAGGGCTTCTCTCCACCTTGCAGCTGCCCTGCATTTAAGGGCCTTTTATTTCACTTAGCCAAGAATCCCCCCTAGCTGGAGGCCCTTACTTCAGCAGGAATGCTGAGCTCCCTCCCCCTTCCCATCTTTGCCATCCCATAAAGTTCTGGGCCAAGAACTGTCCTATAATCTAGCACAACCCAGGCTTGGGGTGGGCAGATACCAAGACTGAGTGAATAACCAATTTATTTACAAGCTGGCTAAGTTGGCTTATTTTGAGAAGATTGCAGAGACCAGAGCCTCCAGACTTTTGGGCTCACCATCCAAACTTATAAAGATCAAATTTTGAGGGAAAGTAGCTATAATCACGTCTGCTGTCAACCTCTTTAAAAAGTTTCTTTAATGAGATACAAAGCTTTAACTACATCTTAAAAGTGGACTAAGCACTTTTCTATTAAAGACAACATACAGACATCATGACCCTTTTGGACACGCTGTCCCTGCTTAGGCGTCTGCTTACCTTTTCACGTTCAGGCTCTGGACGCACTCACTCACCTGTGTCCTCACCTGCCTCCTCCCGAGGGAAGACACAGCCACAGGAAACTACAGTACTTTCTACAAGACAAACTTTTGAGTCACTTTCTCCTTTCTGTGAAAAGCATCCAGAATGTATAAATACTAGCTAGGTTCTAACGGACCAAATAATTCTTAAATAAATCCCATTAGTTGTTCAATGCAATGCTAGAAAAGCCAGACTTCCAATTTTTAAAAAACTATTTGCATGCAGTTTTATACAGAAACATGTTGAGTGAGATTTTCTTTGCCTTGAACTAGCCTTAAGGCAAAGAAAATCATTACGCTCTTTTCTTTTTTTCGTAATTCTAAGTTAATGGTCTACCTCTTGCAGCTTGTGGGCTGTCAGGTTTCATGTTAGAATACTTCAAATAGTATAATAGGGTCCACTAACTATCCTCTTTTTCCATGGAACCAAACTGTTATATTCCACAGGATTTTATTGAAACCGGAATCTGTGAGTCACATTGATTTCATCTCTTTAAAATACACGGCAACCCTCTATTATATTTTTAATCCATCTTCTCATAAAACAACCCTGGTTAGCCACTTTAATGAGCAATTTTGTTCCTACTTTTATTTCTTAATGAACTTTTCCCCTTGGGCAGAACCCTCATCGCATAGTTTATTTTCATTGCTATAGTGACATCGGTCAAGAACAGCTCTGTAAAATTAATCATCACATTGGGTCAAGCTTCAGCAAGAATTCTGTTTTTGGAAGACAAGGAAGTGCCACAGTCCTGCTCTCGTACCCTTGTCTGGGGCTGTGGTTGGTTGCTTTGTCCTGAAGACCAGTTTTCCAAGAATCAACTGAGCACAGCAAGTTTGAGACAGAGCAAGGAACAGCAAGACTAACAAGTCAAAGGTGTAAGACCATTACTTGGCCGTGTGTTCGTATTATTGTTAGTTAAAAACTTCTGGTAAATTATTACCCAATGAAGTCACTAAGTATTTTAAAGGAAAGCAAGATACTTGGAATTTGTCCATCTTCTTATGTAAATTTATGTAGTAAATCAAGATACCAGTTGCAAGCCCAGAGGACGGTGTGTGACCAGCACTTAGCCATTACCTCAGCTGACTCACAGGTTCCAGCAGACAGGGCTCCTGCAACCTTCAGAGACTTGGGCTTGTGACGCCCACATCATGGGCCCCCCACTGGCCCTGTCCGCAAGCGTCCTGCACTGCTCCTTGCTAAAACGTCTGACCATCTAGGTGAGTTTGGGTGAGTTTGTTAAGTCAGAGAGTAAAAGGGACAGCTGGCTGAAAGTCAAGCTGAGTGTTCAACGGTAAGTGGTGAAGTTAGCTGTCAAATATCCAGCAGATTAAGCAAATTCACTTTCTGTGGAGGAAATGCTTTGGACAGTGGAAACAACAAGAGTTCTCCTGATGCTCCTGGCTTTGGAAGAGTCCCCTAGTTTTGTGACTGGCCCAGTGACATTGCTAATGTGCATGAGATCCAACTTAGTTGTCATTCTCATCTGCAGAATAGTTGGGTTGCTCATGAGTTCCATCCAATATGAAAACTTCTAGAGGGAGCCTCTGATCCCAAGGTGAGCTCCCACGAGGGCAGAGGCCCTGGTGCTCCGGCCTCAAGCTTTTGATGCCTCAGCAAACCCACAGGGAGCCATGGCTCCAGGGAAAGCCACAGGTCTGTGCAGACTCACGGTGGCTCTGCTCCAGAACTTGGTGCTATAGTGATGGCTTCTCAGGGGCTCCCACGTTTACCCCCTTCCACATCTACTGCTATGCAAGCATGAAGCCAGCTTGCTGTGCACCCTTTTATCTGGCATACAGGGACCAATGGGAAATTGGAGCGTGTTCCCCCTCTCTGAAACCCAGCTACAAACTGAGTACATCACCAGATGTTTAAGAGTCATTACAAAATCAAGATTTAAATGGCCCTTCGCTTCTCCTACCTAAGTCTTATTTTGCCTACAGCCTTTGAATTATATTGCATCCCTTGGGAGGGTGCATATTTTAATTAGCAATGATATGCAAAGACCTAGAAATAGTATTTTAGCATATCAAAAAAACAGGTTTTGGTAATAGGAAATAAATGAGAACAATAAGCCAGGAGAAATGCAAACTGGTTGTGGAAATTAAGTCTCTCCCTTTCCACGGTCATCTAAATTTGGAGAAATATAATTTTCTTTTAAAATTAGTTTTGTTGTTTGCATTTAAGCTACACAACATGATAACATGATTTTTGGATGTAGATAAGGAGAAAAACATCTGCTTAGGTGGAGCAAATGAACTTCTGGGTTGCTGCACATAATCCTCTTCTCTTCTCCTTGCCTTCATGGCAGGATCAGCCAAAATCTAGCTCCCAGCAGGACTCCAGGAGCCACGCACTTTCTCTGTCCATGGCCCTCATGCTGTCTGGCAGGTCTCTAGACTCGCATGTCCCCTGGGTCCACGACTTTGTCCTCTGCGCTGTGCTTTTCCCATCTCCCATTGCCTCACTGACTCCTGTCACCACTACACTATTCAATTTGACTTTTCTGTCAGACTGCATGGAGCAGCCTCCTTTCGGTGTCTCCCATGTTCTCATAGCCCTCCAGATTTGCCCATGTGGTAGCCGGTGGCAGACTCTCCATTACATTCGAATGACACTGTGTTGGGTGCAGTCCCCACTTTCTTTATCCATTTTCCCATTGACAGACATGAAGGTTGTCCCAGATCTTAGCAACGGTGACTAGTATGGCCACAAACGTGGGCTGGGGACACTTCTAGAAGGTGGTCCTTTCATTTCCTTTGGGCACCTGACCTGCAGGCTCGCTGGGTCACAGTGTGGCTCTGTTTCTAATTTTCATTCCACATTCTGTGATGGCCACACCAGTCTGCTCTCCATCAGCAGGAATCCCTTGTCTCCATGCTTCTCAGCCTTCACTGTCTTCTGACATTTGCAAGTCCTCATGTGGCTGGGAGGTGGCACCTGAGCGGGCTCCTTCTGATTTCCTCAAAAATCTGTGATCGTATATGACTGACCGTGTTGATATTATCGTTGGAGCAATGGCTCTTCGGGTCTTTGTCCATTTTTAGTTGTATTGTGGTTTTTACTATTGAGTTGTATGAGGTTTTTAAATAAATCATAGATATTAGATCCCTATCAAATATATAGCTTGCAAATATTTTTCTCCAAAGTCTGTTTTATTTTGCTTACTACGGGGAAGTGTGCTGTTGCTTTCACAGCCTGAGATTTTTGACATCTCATCGTCTTATTAACAATGGCTTGCTTTGTACTTGCGCTGTGTTCCTGTCCCCCAAATCCTGCTCTCTTTCTACATATACCCACACCCCACCCCGGCCGGGAACTCTGGCCTGGACACTGTCAGTGCAAGCTGGAAGTGGCTGAGGGTGTAGACGCAGTAGGAAGACGATGCGGGTGGTCTGCAGCACCGCCAGGGAGAGCCCTCAGAGGCCTCGCTGCCAGGGGACAGTGGCTGCTGCTCCGTGTGCCCGAGCAGCCGCGTGAGCCTGCCCCTGCCTCCTGCTCCTCCTCTGTCACAGAGTACTGCACGTGTGTACTCTGCAGGGACGTGACATTCGGTTACAAGTTACTACAACCAGGCCCTGGTGGTTGGTTGTTTCAAATCTCAAAATTATCTATCTATTTCAGTGTTTGAGACAGGATCTTACTATGTAGTTCAGAATGAGCTTTAATTCACTATTGCCCAGACTGACCGTAAACTTATAGGACTCTTGCTTCCTCAGCCTCCCTGTGCTGAGACACACGTATGCATCACTACACCCAGCTAAGTCTCAAAGCTTTTGAGGACAACTTTCAAACACGAAGCTGAGATGGGAAGAACTGCACAACAAACACCTCTGTGCCGAAGTACTAGACAAAATCACTGACAGATTTCCACAGAGCCACGTGCAGTCTACTGATGCTGAGGCGTTCTGAGGCTGTGTCTTCCCACAACTGCATCATAAAACAAGCCCTGGAAACTACCCACACCAACTTCCGTGGCATCAGCCAAAGTGGACTCTGGCTGGCAACACTAGCAATGGATTTTGTACCTCTGGAGGCAAAGAGGAAGAAAGTGTCATGAAATTAAATCAAGTACAGGTGAGAATAATGTAACTGAGTGGCAACAAATGTAGGATATGCCAGCCCGCTGTGGGCATAGAGTCCTGACAGTCAGCCCGACTACAGGTAAGAGAAGGATGCTCCACACAAGGGCGGAATGCCCAGTGTGCTGTGTGGCCCGTGTCTAGACGTCCACCCAAAGCGCCCCCAGGCGTCGTAGCTGGGGCTTTCTCAGAGGTGGCATGATCTAGAGTGCATGACCCGAGGACTGATTGTAGGGGTGATGCTAGGCTCGAGGGCAGTAGGACCAGGGATGTGAGCGTGCCCCACCTGTAGCCTGGAGAAGGTGTTAGGGGCAGAGAGAGAGGCCCTCGCTTGTTGATCTTGCTACTTCCTCCCACACGAACTGGTTCTATGATGCTCTCTGCCACCCACCTGCCTTGGAGTCCACTGACTGTGGACTGAAACCCCATGAGCCACAAGCTAAGGAAGCTTTCCCCCTTTAACTTTGGTTGTCAAGGATTTTTTCTCAGTCACAAGGAAAGTAACTTAGACACGTAGCAATACATAAATCAGTGATGCAATTGTTTATCATTCTCAGTCATCATGCAACTCATTTTACATGTACCAGCGCAGCACACACACCGGGCCTGCCACTCCACAGCACTGCCAAGCCCATCACTAGGGATAGGAAGTCTTCAGCTGCATCGCATTCCGCAGGGAGCCCCGCCATCCATGAGGCCAAACTTGGCCACACACTGCAGGCTACACTTGCCTTACCACACGCTGTGGCTCTTGCTAATTTCCCTGCCCCACTATCTAGTAAGCCACTTATTTTTGATGCATTTCCAATTAAATCACAAAATCAATTCAGTCTTTCCTGATATTTCACTGTGCCTATATATCATTAATAGCACTTCAGTATTTGCCAGTGTCTGCCCCTAAATTTCTAATGAAAAAATTGTTCTAATATTTTAGAGTCATTTCAACTGTCACTGTAGAATTTTGTGCAGTTGGAATTGTGTTACATGTAACCATTTGTGCATACGTCTTTTACCTCGGTGTGGCAATTTTGTTTTGCTTCATGCATGAGGCTCCTCGCCACAGAGTAGATCCATGGTGTGAATGTGCCCAGGTAGTCCTCCAGCTCACCTGGATAGCACATCAAGGGCTGGTCTGGCCATTGTGAGGAATTCAGTGTGAGCGGTCACATTGTTCATTGAAGGACTGTGTTCTCTGGAGTAAATATGTGGGAGTCCAATTGCTAGCCACAGGGAAGGGTCCCTTTAGTTTTATAAGACACTGCCAGGCATTTCTCCTAGTGCAGTTGTCATGTGTCACACATGAGTGTCATATTTGTTCTACATCCCTGCCACATTTGGGACACTGACATCCAATTTTAGCCATTCTAGTTGTTTTAGCTATTTTCTTCTTACTGAGGCAAAATACTTGGCACCCGAAGTCAAAGGAGGACTGTCTCAGCTCACTGCTGGTAGGGGCTTCAATCCATAGTCATCTGACTCCAAGGCGGGGTGATGTGGCAGCAGAGAATCTCGGAGGAGAAGCAGGGCAGATGGGAGGCTGTGATGGGCGAGGAGCAGCAGCAAGCCTGAGCTCCTTCCATGCCTGCATGTTCAATTCAGGTCACAAGGGTGTGGGTCAGTGCCAGCGACACCCAGGCATAGGCTCCCATTGTCCACACCCACCTATAGCCCCAGTGTCACATGGTCTAATCCAACATCATACCCCTAGTTCCAGCCACCTCCCAGAAGGCCCACCCAGGACTCATGAGACCTTGGCTGGGCATCCAGACATAAGCCACAACACCAGTGAATGTGTGCTGGGGTTTTCTCATGGTATTTCTCTAATACCAACACCATACACCAGCATGCAACTTGCTGGCCGTTAACAATGGGCAGAATTTTTTTAAGTTCTTATGGACCACTAATGTATTTGTTCAGATATTCTGGCTCTTTATTATTGGGTTTTTTGTCTCTTTGATTTTGTTTTATAGAGGTTCTTTATTTTTCCCAAACACTATTACTTTGTGAGATACATGTTTTGAGAGCTTTTCCTCACACTCTGGATCGACTGTTAACTGTGTTGAAATTCAATGACATCTTCTAGTAAGTAGGAGGTTTTATTTAAGTTTGATAAAGTTTAAATTATCATTCATTTCTTTTAATGTCAGCGATTTTTTTTTCCACCTAAGAAACCTTTGTGTTGGGGGCTAGGGAGATGGCTCAGTAGAAACCTTTGTGTTGCTGTCCTGTCCAAATGGGTTCCTCTTACCTTGGTGTCTAAGAACTTTGTAGTCCTGGATTTTATGTTTAGATCTCTTGATTTATTTTGGGAATATGATATAAGGTAAGGGCTGGAGAGGATTTGCTTTTGCTTTTCCCCACTTATTAGTAATCCATTTTTAAATACTGTGGGCTAAAAATCCACTTATTTTCCTCCTTGATTTCTTTTGGGTCAGAGAATGACTGTGCGCATGGCTCTGCTTTTGGCTTTTGTGTCTGCCCTCTCGCCCCGGTCCCAGTAGTTTTACATGAACCATTGGCACGGGGCAGCATAAATCCTCCAATTCTGATCCTTTTCTCTGAGTTGAACATCTAACTTCTCTGCATTTCATTTAAAGTTTAGAATCAGTTTAATCCCAGCAATGATGCCTGCTACAGCCTGCTAGGATTATAAGTGGTCTACGTTATTATGCCTGTTGATCACTTGGGAGACCCCAGTTTAAAACTGTGCTTTGATATAATTTAAACTCATAGAAAATCCACAAGAATATGCAGAGTACCTTACACTTTTAGTCCAGCTCCTTCTAATACCAACACCATACAGCAGCACGGTGCAGTCATTATAGACAGGAAAGTAACCTTCACCCTTTCTGGTCACCTCTGCTGACTTACTCTCAATTCATCAGTGATGCTCTATTTTTAGGGTAGGAAGTTTTGAATATCTTATGGTTGATTTCTTTCTATTTTATTTTATCATGATTATAAATGGATTTTGTTTCATTTTCAGTTGTATTCTGGTGGTAGATAGAAAGCCAACCAACTTTCTACACAAACAGTAAAGACAGAATGGGGTCTGCTGATTCCAGTCCTACTCTTATTCCCACTTTAAAGGATAAATGTAGAATATTTCACATCAAGTGTGCTGCAGCCATACATTTTTCCCACAGATATACTTCATCAAGTTGAGAAGTTTTCTATCTGTAATTGTCACTTTTCACCAATTTTGAAATGGCGGGTGTAGGCTGCACTAGACATTTCTATGTGTCTTGAAGTGATCATATGAATTTTCTTCTTTGTTCCCTTAACATAATCTTCATGTGAGAAACCAGTCTCACAGCTTTGGGACAGGCTAAGCGTTGGCTGATCATGATACGAATCCTCGTGCGTGCCTGTCCTCACCCGATGTACTCACCTGTACCCAGGACGCACTGTGACTTGTCCTCCAGAAAAAGGCAGCCAAGGTTTGCAAAGATTACGGACTTGGCACAGGAGCCGCCTGCTGCCCGGAGAGCGTGGCACTGCAGGTCCTCAGCTGCCGTCTCTCCCGAGGTTGACGTGCTCCTCGGCAGCTCTGCTAGCTTTCCCTCTCTCCGTCTGTCTATCGCTCTCTATTTTTGTCTGTCTGTCATTCTGTCCCTCTCTCCATCTCCCTCCCTCTCTCTCTCTCTCCCCCTCCCTCTCTCTCTCTCCCCCCCTCCCTCCCTGTCTCTCTCTCTCTCTCCTCCCTCTCTTTTTCTCCCCCCTCCCAGATCATTATTGCTTCCTGTTCTCTCTTCTGTTTTCCAGCCGGAGAAAAGCCTTGGATTTCTCTCACCAGCCTATGTACCAGAAATGTCACTCAGCACTCAGGGAGTAGGTGAGTGACTGCAGAGCAAGAGTGAGGGTGATCTCGGGAGGACGGGGCCAAGTTTATTTTTGATTTATAAATCTGAAGTGCGTACGCAGCATTAGTGCAAATGCTCAGACCTGTATTTTAAAGAAGAGAAGGTGGATTGAGGGATACCTTCATGGGTCACGGCCATGAAGGTGGTGCTGTGACTTGGGAATTAAGACACAAGAGGGCGTAGAGAAGTCTCTGGAATAACACATAAAAAAATCAGTGCGCCGTGAAGTGTGGAGGAGG